>JAOWBB010006499.1:0-135655 GCA_028565995.1 Ricinus marginatus | reverse complement strand
CCGATCTTTATTAGTATTTATAATTTTATTAATATTAATAAATATTATTATAGTATTTTATTGGAACTTTCCAGTTTCTTAAGTGATATTGTACTTTAAATTATAATTATAACCTTTAATTTATTCTGAATTTTAAAAATTTTTGGATTTCAATAGTTATGAAACTGATTATAGATCCATTTACAAACATTTTAAAATCTTATATTAAATCATTCATTTAACCAATTTCATTTTAATTGCTCACATTTTCGAATCGATTAAAATAAAAATCTCTGAATACAAAAATATGGACGTTAGTTAGTTTCATAACAAATACGCTATGTTTATAATTATTAAAAAAATACTTGTCCTCGATTTTCGAATCACACTGTGGACCATCGAACTCTGTATTAAGCGATGTATCTTTATTATTACAAATTTCATTCATAACAAAAATTTTATATTTGACCTGCCAGTTTTGTAACTTTATAACATGTATATGAATTATATCCAGGTAATTTTGTTTATTTTTTCCAGATTTCAATTTCCGGATTTTTGTAATGCGTGATTTATAAAATTGAATTTTTTATTTAAATATGAATTATTAAATTATAATATTATGAATTATTACTAAATTATCCCATAAGAATATTTATATTACTTAAATACGTATGAAAAATTATATTAAAAGACCGGTAATGGTAGTAAATCGATCGCGGCTCTAATGCATCTTACAGTTATGTCTCCAATCGGTTCCACCCCGAATTAAATCGCATATATTAAAGATGTTTGAAGAACCTTTCGTTATTGTTAAATAATCTATGTTGTTGACGAATACAAAGGTTGATTAATCCACAAATTAGCGTTAGAGAGGCTCTTTGCATTTCGTAAGGTTGTAAAGCTGATTCAACAGAGTAATGCATTCCAGCAAAAGGATGGGTTGTTTGATAAAATGAAAGGTAGTTAAACCGGTGCCGCACTCGAGGCAACTCTCTTGCTTAAGTCTTTGATTACACAATCTAAGCATTATTCATCAAAATGACAGAAAATAAGTTAACAGTAAACTAAAATAAAACAAAAGGTCTGAAGCGGAGCCTTTAAAAATACCTTTTGGGCCGTAGAGGAATGTAAACGTTTCCAACCATTGCAAATATCGTGGAATCTGCTTTTGCCGGGCTTGAGTGCTGATGAATGCCGAAAGGAAACGACTTATAAATTGTGAAAGATCGAGGGACTGTCGGATATTTATATACGAAAAGATTAAGAAAGTGACAGTTAAATATTTTCACATAAATATTTATTAATTATCTTCACGAGACAGAAAGGAGAGGGAATCCTTTTTTAACGGAAGACTTTCGATGCTTTCTATAAAAATAATAATGACGCGATGATGTTACAGAGCGCTAATCTACTTTTTCACATACAAACGAGGTTCAACGCCTTTTTCCTTCTTTTAAATCCGGGGCATCTTTTCGAAAAAATTCCAGGTGAAATAAATTACAGAAATTATATCAGAGACTCCTTTAAAACCATACGAAAGGACAGTAAAAGTGGGCGTTTTTGAAAAATAAAATGTAAAAGACTTTTTTTTAAGATTGCACAAACGGCGGTGCGTCTTTTTCGGCGGGGCGGAAGCAGCCCATAAAACTTAGTGAATCATAACGATTTAGATGGACATGTAAAAGTCGGCAAAGAAGCAGAAGGTGAGAATCGAAGTAAACCTGACGGGAAACGGACCATTCCTTCGCTTCTTCCGCGGTTTTGCCCGTTAAGATTAACCGGTCGCTGTGGGACTGCTGCGATATGAAGGCTGAGAAACGGTTCGTAATTTTTCATTTGGTAAGAAAAGTTATCTGAGGGCAACGATCGAAAGGTTACGTCCGAAGTAATGAAATCATGTTAAAAACTAATCGAAAGTCCGAAGACCAATACCTGTTTAGACGGTATGCAATATCTCATTTATATTGTATCGTGATTGAAGGCGTATGGCTTTGAGGCAGTGAGATTCATTTATCCGTCTCGGCAGCATTCAAGACAATTTCGCCTGTTCCACCAGCTTCGGCGTTTATCAAAGTTTTTCACTAATGCACTTTTATTTCGTTATTCGCCCGTCTTTCTATTCTAATTTACCATTTTATTATTCCATCAGCCGTGCACAGGGCGCAGAGGCCGCTCTGCGTCGGGACCCATTGAAATTGATCATACAACCCCAAAAAACCTTTTCGATTCTGACAAAAACGTGCCAGTAGTATACGGTCAGCTTCGCCCGGGGAATTTTAAATTTGACATTTTGGACAATGACCGTAACATGAATAAAAATCATCTAAATTTATATAAAGGGAGAGCGCAGGAAAAAAAAAGGGAAAAAATTGTACTTTTTCCTGATTTTTCCGCCATTTTCGTCTTTAATCCTTCTCCGGTTTTATTAGCCTTCCAGATTTTTTTGATATTTATTAAGGGCTTGATCCGTACGTGATCTGGAAGGTTTCGCTGCGTTTCCGACGAAATTCGAATGTGAAAATTCAAGAAACGCAATTCATTCCCTTCTCGTTTCCTCAGACAAATAGTGTTTTGATCGAAAGGGACTATCAGAAAAGGCGGCAGCTCTCGTGGCAAAGCTAAGCGTAGAAATATGCTCTTCGCATATTTAAATTCGTTTTCGCTCATATATTGCTCCCTGAGAAGAGTTTCCACAGTTTACTCGCCCGATTTGATTGCCTTTTGTTTCTTTTCTCCTTTTGTATTCCAAGTTTAAAACAATCAATAAATAAAGATGGTGTCTGAAGCTCCATCGATTTTCCGGAAAAAAATCCCGGTAAAATATGCATCAGTTCCAAAATTTTTCCTCCTTTTTCCCTTTTGTATTATTTGTGTCGTTAATATAGCAACCAGTGTATCTTCGTTGTTTGCTTTTTTTCTTTTTTTTTAGACGAAAAAGACGGGACGAAAAAATCTTTTATGCGGTGATGTTTAGACTTCGTGGTAAAGCTCTAAAAGAATTTTGTTTTCCTTAAGAAAAGTTTTAAAAGAAAATACAATATGGGATTACCAGCGGTGCAATGATAGCTTGTGGGAATTGTACATTCCTATCTAGAGTTATTTCCATATTCTACACATGGACAATGCTTGTATATTTAAATTATTCATACAGATTGCAACGAAAAAAGACATATCTAACCGGGTATTTAGGAAATTCAAAATTTTTTTTTTTTAATTAGGCATTGCATTATTGGGCAGAAAAAAAATATTTGTTTAAAAGCATTTTTATACCAAATGATTTGGCCAACGTACTAAAACAATAAAGAATTACTGAAGCCCTTTCGCAGAAACATTTAACAGTAAAAACAATGTTATAAATAAATTTTATTATCGAAAATCTACTCTTCAAATAAGACGAAAAACCCTCTCCTTTTATTATTTGAATGTAAGTAAAGAAATATTAAAATTTTCTTGTTCTAAGCGTACTTTATCCCATCAGCATAACAGATTATTACAAATCAAAATAATTTCAGTCTTTTCATTATACCGATTTTTCCATTTTTAAAACCTCCAAATAAAATCTCATGATAAACCAATGTAAAATTCTGTTCATTAAGGGACGGAAACAAAACGAGAAATTTGCAGCGTAATAGTTATACCTTACTTAATAACAAAACAACAAAGCATTTATCAGTTTCTTACTGAATTATAAAAATAACATTTCAAGTTTTATAATAATTAATATAAGTTGCTTTAAGGAAACTGACTGAGCAATTACATTTTTTTTACGAAGAAACAGAAATTGTACGAGCAATTTTTTCTGCATTATTTTATTATTCACTGCTTTACCCTCACATTATCACTTAAAGCTACTGAAGTCGTGATATCCCTTGGTTCGCCCTAAAAATGGAAACATCTAATTAAACTCCTGACAAATTTAAAGTCCAAAACATTAGGATCCAGAAGAATTTTAATAGAAATTCATGTAAAAATAGATAATTCTGATCTCAACATACCTTTTATCCAATTAACAATTTCTGGGTTTATGTAACCAAATGAACCACTCATTTATTTTAATTGGAACGTGCATTTCAACAATCACTTCTTCTTTAGGTGCAGATTTCACACTCTGTGTTCTATAAGATAAACTTGAACCATGAGAGCCTCTCTGCCAGGAAGCTCATTAGCCGAAATTGATGCTTGCTTCAGAATTAACTTAGTGCTAATCTATCAATGGAATTATCTTCCCAGAACATTTTCCATGTTATATGACCAGGTTTTGAAACAAAATACTTTATTTCTTTCTTTTATGTTTAGTTGCCAGACTAGTAAAAGTTTTTATATTAACTCTAGCATTAGTACTGGAAACATCGCATTATTCTTGTTCAGTTCAAAGAGTAGTTCTTTATTGCATTCTGTGTCTAAGCACGTATGGTCACTTGTGATGTTTTCTTGTAGTCCCCACGTTGATAAAGAATGTTAACTGGAAGGTTCCGCACAGCAAAGTTTGCTCCATAGTTTTAGCCCCGCAGAAGAAAAGTAATTAAATGAGGAAAGTTCGCGTTTGCCATTACCCTTTCGGCGTTTACTTATAGAACCAAAAGATGATGGATTTGTGGTAGAGATAGCACATAAAGGGCTTTATAGAGACAGAAAATAATGAAGACCAAAAGCTGTGCCAACGTAAAATCTCAGCGCATAAAAGGAATTAGTCATGACTGCAAGGAAGACTTCCAAAGAAAGGCAAACATGGTAATTGGTCCGAAATATCAAGATCTCTTATTTACAATATACATTTGTAACAGTTCCGATCATATTCATTAGGTTAATAATGATTTCTCTTTAAATTTACATTTTGCTTCGTGGTCGATGTTCAGGCGAATTAACCAATTTTGGTCGAATATTTTATGTTTATAGAAAGAGATAATCTTATTCAATCGCAGAGTATTGACAATTAATTACTAATCGTTTCTTTACCGTGAATTCAAGCCCGCAATTTTATAACAAATGAATTAATATATATTTCTTACCACAAATAGATCTCACAGCGTTGAATTTTGCAAAGCCAAAAAAAGTGTAATTTTCTTATGTATTTCCTTTTAAATTATTTAAAATTTATATAATTAAAACTGATGGAAAATTGATATTAATGATATCAATTGCGTTTCTTTCATACAAAAATCATTCGTATCATTTGAATAGAAATTTCAAATTTATATTCTAAACTAAAACCGGAATTAAGAGTTATGAGTTGATGATGTTAAGGATTTTGATATACGAAACATTTAATCAAATGAGCACGAAATCTTTTTTTTTTATTGATATTCCATGTTTAGCAGGAATTATCTCGAAAAGCTAAGATTTAGTAGCAGACACATGAATGAGAGGACATCAGACCTATTTCAAGATTTTTAATTCATATGACGTTCTGGCTATCTATTTCACAAAATTGTCCGAGTCATTTAAATGAAAGAGCATAAAAATTTTCATCTTTTCAATTTAGTCTGTCAAGTGATTTCGACCTTCGTAAAAAAATATTAAAATTAATTTTTTTTCTAAAATTTTCTTTTCGAATCAGGATATTTTTGATTGATAAAAGCAACTTATATTTAAATTGCAAAGAGTTGAATTTATAAATAAAATGCATATCAGGAATTGCTAGAACAAAAAAATTAATAAAAAAAAATATATAAATGACTTTAACATGCATAAAACAAGATGCATCTGAAAGAGGGAAACGTAAAGAAATTTTAAGGTATGCCCAAATTAATTTTGTACTAAATTGGGCATGAATGACGAGAGACAATTTGGAAAAAGTCTGCTGCTGATATACGAGACAAACAAATCTCACTTTTAAGTTAAAGCTCAAAAGAGGTAGATATATATCGTACATTGCAGACAATATATTAATCCTTTCTGTCATTTTTCCTTTTGAAACCCTCCAAAATCCCTGTCTTTTATTTCTCTCATACATATTCCTCAAAACTAATAGTTTTTTCTTCGCAGTTTAGCGAAGCAGACGAGAATAACAAAACTTTAAGTCGAAACAAACCGAAGGGCAATGAAAAATGCACATTGAAAAATCAAGAAACGGAAATGATTGCAACGTTAAATCCGTCAGAGGGTGCTTTAAAGGGGAGAAATTAAGATTACCAGATAAAGAAATTGTGATGTTCGGGGATGGAGTGGAATCAGAACGTAAATGCAACATAAATCAAATTGGATGCAAATAAGAAGTGCTGATCTATGACGGTAACGTTAACTTTTAGTATTTCCAATGGAATATATTTTCATATTTCCGAATAAATGTCATCAGCATGACGTAATCAAGAATCCTTTGAAAGAAAATTTTTCTGTTGGGTTTTTAACTCTTAAGGATTTGATTTACATATTTTAAATGTTTAAATCTCTCAAAAGGGATTTTCCAGAAAACTAGAAAAGCCATCTTTCCGACTTGTTAGACCTGCTTAAATATTATGGATATAATTTATTTATAAAAAATTAATATCTGAAAATACTTACACGCCATGCAGTTTGAGATTCTCCCATTCATCAATTTTTTTTTTTTCAAAAAAGATTTTACACCATTTTCAAAGAATGTTTTAACAAGCGCTTGTTCTCGTGTTAATATTTATTTAGATTAAATATCAGGCTAGAACCTTTCAAAAAAACGGTTTCATTGCCGCGATTCTAAGCGATTAAAACTGGTACCTGCGTTTGATAACATGAGAATTATCGCAATCATTTACGGTTAATACTATTATTAGCATTACATATTATATACACAGACTTGTTCTCTTATGGTTCAATTTTCGGTTCTTTTCTTGGCCACAAAGATCCTTGAATATTTGTCTGACGGAAAAAGCAATGTTATTTTGACTGACTTCAGACTTCATTTGGGTGCATGCTCAATCTTTAACTGCCATAAATCAGCGTAACTTGCGCATTCATTTTGAGTTTATCCATTTTAATCCCTTATCCGTTTGCTGATCGCGCTAATGATTTTTAAAATCCTAAAACCTACGGAGGGAATAAGAATTTATTACATAACATTAGAATTTTGTTATTTATGAGCTGATCTTTCACCGAAAACGTATCCGTGTTTACAGTGAAATCCCGTAAATTAATTAAATACATTCTGAACATATTTTTCATGTGTGGAATCAAACGTATGACTATGATAAATGAGATAAAAGATAATGAAGAGAGAGCATGAAGCAGTAGATTATTTGGTACGAAAAAAGTGTGATTTTCGTGCCCGGATGAGCCTTAGATTTTTCACATACTTAAGCTAAGACGCGGCAACATTAAACATTATTAACAGTTTTAGAAAATTTTAAGAAATTGCCTTTGCCTTTCTCAATGAATAATAATATTTTTCTTCATTAGAACAAAAATATATGATAATGAAAACGATGATTGCTGCTCTTTAATGAATATATATATGTAATAAATTTTTTGAATAGTCACGATTTTTATACTTCTTTCTCTAACAGAGAAACTAAATGAACTGAAGTTCCTGTACTCAAATATTCAAGTTTGGTTCAGACAACCAACAAGAGATTAGGTCTTGAGATAATCGGTGCCTAATAGGTGATTTCAAGTTTTTCAATGCTATTTTTTTTTTTAAAGTTAATTTATATTTCATATAATTATTTAAAAAAAAACAAGTGTCGGCTTTTTTTTCTGAAGTAAAATTCCACTTGCGCCAAAATTTATGCCCGGGAAAGTTAGAGTTTATCCCCATAATCGAATATATATATATTAGAGAAAAACTCATGTAAAAAAAGTTTCCGTTCATAGGTTCTGAAAGAGCCTGGATGCGATGTAATAATCAATTACAGTAAAAAAATTGTAGAGTTAGTTGAATCTTAAAAGCTTAAACTATACGAAATAAGACATAGATAGGATAAGACATAGATAAATTGAGGTTAATATCTGGTGTCTTTGCATATTCGAATGCTAAAAATATATCGAAAGATCAAAAATTTAATCTAGATATAGTTATACTTATAGCCGTTATTCTTCGACCACATGAACGCTAAAATATTAGTAATCGGTAATGGTGAATTAAATACGTATTACAGTTAGAAATATAACCTAAATACACAACTGGGTATGCAAATGCAGATTGAAAGACAAGCAAAATATACGAATAAAAACACTATATGGTTTTCCAATTCAAATTCGGGGATTCTCATTGTGAACTCTGCCTTGCATGATCGATTTCAAACCCGGGGCCTTTTGTAACTGTCAGTGGGAAATTTCGAAAATTTCTCTAAAAATTATGGGACACTTTATGCGGAACCTTTCCCTGAATAGTTCCAAATATCTGTAAGAAAAAAAAAGCAAAAGGGAAATTGAATTACATTATCGATTAGTACTTTAATCAAAGATCTCCCAACTCGTAAATGTTAAAGTTTATTCAACAGGCAGTTTTTTAGTTAAAATGAAATTTAAGCAAACTACATAATCGTTTTAAAAAATTAAAAGAAATTTTTTTTTTCGGTAAAAAAAGAAAAATTGTGCAGAAATTTTCCGGATATCAAATCAATGCTGGCTCCAACAGTCAACACTCGCACGGGACAAAATTCGATATTGTGTATTCGCAAGAATATTTTCCGTCAGGTTTTTACTCGGGATATCAAAACATTTTAAGATGAAGATCTAAGTCTGGATGCATTTATTTCAGCAATATTAAATTTAAGTCCACGCCCAACATTTTATCATCGGATACCACATATTTTAACTGTCATTAAAACGGTGATTACAAGTTGTAAAATGCATATTTCTGTAAAATAATTAATATCGCTGAAAAGAGTTTGGACATTATGAATGTGTTTATATGAGACATAATATGTTTGTTTTGAGACGTATGTAAAATACAGAATCTGAACGAATATGAAATTCAACTTCGACAAGTTTCCGTCGAGGCTTCAGACTAATAAAAGAAGAAAGCGCCAAAAAGCTGGAAAAAGAAAAATATTATAAAAATAAGAAGAAAACCAAATAAAAAGCATAAAAACCAAATAGAATTAGAATAAGCCGAGTGATTAGGATTTTTCACTTCGACTGAAATATGTTAGCAAAATATTGGAACTCTTTAATTCTCATCCATCGGAGTTTCAAGTTGCATTACATTAAATATGTTCCAAATTTCGTTCATTCATTGTATACGTGAAAAAATAAACTTCGACATATGTTTTGACGAACATTTTAAACATATTTTAATTAATTACGTTTTGACGAACAATTAAACATTTTAACATATTTTAAACAAATATGTTATCCGAAATTTTCAAGTACTTTTTAAGATTTATGTTTCATGTAATGAATAAATTAGCAGGTCAAAATAAGAGACTTGTTGTTGGGGTTAAAAGCGACTTTTCATTAACTCTGCAAAACAGAACACAGCCCACAGTCTACTTAGTTTGATGGCAGCCGCGTATCAAATAAATAATTTTCTGATAAATTTCAGCTGTTCTCTTAATAAATAATTTTCTGCTGCTAAGACCAACAACAAAAGAAGGAAAAGTTTCATTTAATACTATGAAAAGTAAAAATATTTTAAAGGCTAATAATAAAAGACAGAAACCCGACGAAATTTAACAAAAAAACTGAAATTTAGGGATTGCCTGAGTGATTGCATTAACCATTTTTTTATAAAGAGAAAAGCTAAGTGAACGAGGCATTTTGTTACGTCGAAGAGACTGAAACAGGGAAAGCTTCATGACAAGTCTCTTTGGAATTGCAAAAGCCATTTTCGTGCGATCGGGTATGAGCCGATCTCTAAGTGCTGACGGGAAATATCGCTTGGTCCTCTTTGATTCTTCTTACATAACTGGCGAAAGCAATAAGTCACGAAAAATACAGAAATACTGATATTGCCTCCAAAAATACAGAAATCATAAACCTGAATGCTTTAAGTTTACACTTGTTTTCCCTGTTAAAACTCTTCATTGCCAAATTTGAAAGTTTCAAGTCCGCTGCAAAGGAAGAAGTTAAATTCATGTGAAACAGAATAATATTATTGTTTGTAACAAAGTTTGACAAGATAGGCAATTTTTGAACCACGAATAAACTGACTGACGAATTCTTGAGAACAATATTAATAAACGAAGAAAGTAACATCAATTTGATTTGTCGGATGGCTGAGTGAAATATTGTATAAAAAGTAATCATTTATTATAAAATGAAAATATTGAAAATATCAAAATGGATCAGAATTATAGTGTCATCTTATGTTATTCTTGAGTAAATTAACAATGTCTCTGTAAGTGCTATTGTACTTAAACATCGAAAATATCATAAGGATGATCGTTCTTAGCCATTCTATTCTAATATTGTTAAAGTAACCGAAGGTATTATTGACTAAAAGTTGAATTTGGAAATTGGGCATTTTTTCACAAATGAGAATTATTTTCTTTGTCAGATAATTTGTAAGAGGAAACCAATTCAAGATTTGATTGCTTAATTGTGCAAACAATGTAGATAAACTGCATAACCTGTGACCTAAGATTTGGCAAAAAGTTAACATCAAAACTTTTGATATTTTATATGGAGTTGTCTGTTTCTTGTGATTCTACACTGCAGTCGGATTCGAAGTTAAAGAACAGATTTTATTTACCCGTTTGAATTATGGCATTTTAAATAACCGGGTTGTTACCGAAAATTTTTTCACTGCACTTTCGAGCTGTTTTTGGCAGCCATTTACATTCTGGATATTCGGACCCTCAAAAAGAAACGTTCATAAATTTGAGGTCCTAGGAAGAATAAATTGATTATGACGCGAAGAAACATATCTTTGATAACTTCTTCTGCAGACATTCCTTGAACCCTTAGGAATTGAAAAAGGAAAGAAAAACGTTTGTGTTCCGACATTTCACGGGGCAAATAAATTGATGCAAAAAAGTATCCCGAAGGAAAGATTTGATTTTATATGCTCATGTCCCAACCTATCTCCCCTTGCTCGAAACGTAAAGCTTAAAGGAAGGAAGACATTTGGCGTACGGAAGCATTTTATGTAAAAAGTCCTCTCCGTCGATCTCTTTTTAAAAGCGAATCTAGGAATAGCGATAGCAGGAACGATAAAAGCTAAAAACTGACTGATTTTTTGTAAAATTACGGAAAATCCGAGACAAAATTTCCTAAACTATTACAATAACGTTCTAAACATTTGCAGCGAAATATAGTTTCGTTACATATGTAATGATGTACTGCATGTAAAGGTCTGAATGAAACTATGAAACGTAAGAAATGCAATTCACGTTCGTATATCAATCCCGAAACAGTTAAAATTTAAGAAATTTGCAACCAAATAAATTTATTATATACAAGTTTCAATTTATATTTTCCCGTTTTCCCAACCCAAGTAATCCTCAGCCCAGGAATACACCGACGGTAAAAATAATATTTGAATTTTAAATAGATAAAATGAAAAACAATGATTTTAAAGAGATGTAAGGTCCAATCTCTCTACCAGAGACTTGTCGATAACCCGATAAAAGCTCAAATTAGATTTCGTTGAATAAGATGATCTTAGATCAACTTGTAAAAACACGGGTAATAATCTTCTACAATATTTTAAATTTAAATTGGAATTTGAATTTTACTGCCCTAAGTTGAGTAGTTCTGAAAATTTGACTAAAATTTTCCATGTGACATATATTTAAATTGATTTCATTATCACCGGTGTGACATTCGAGCACATAGGAAATCCAATTTTAAACCACGAAGCAGAAAAATACATGAAAAGGAAATTCAGCCCTAAAATTCGTTGCATTTAAAAATTTAAGCTGTAGAAGAATGCAAGATCCGCTGCTGCAAGGCAGTTTTGACTGCTAACCGGATTACAGCTCTCGCACGGATGTTTTTTCAATTTCCACATTATTATACGGTTAACCTAATTCTTTTTTCTAAACTTTTCAAAGGACTTTAAACAAAACTGCTTTTCAACCATCAATTTTCTTTTCCTTTCCTGTTTAAGAAAAGTAGGTTAATCCGCTATTCGAATGCATTACATTTCCTTAGCTGGGCTCCCGGATAAAGAAGATGAAATTGTATTTAAAATTCAGAAATTTACATTTCTCAACATTTCAACAAAAAACCTAAGTCTGTAGGTAAATGCAATATTAAATTTTAAAATAGATTCGTAAACTAGGGCAAGATTATCTTTATATGTTAATGCCAATTACATTAAAATTTAATCTTAAAATCATAATTTTGATGGTTGCATTTAAATGGTCGCTAATTTGGTTTAAAATCATTGAAGAACACCCGCGAGAACACTTGGTTTTCCTTTATTTAATTACCCCTAATCCAAGTAAAGGGAGCTTAATTTATCCATATTTTTGAGGTTAAACTCTCACTGAACAAAAAAAAAACAATATTCAAGTTAAAACTTCATAAAAAGTGTGAAGTTTAAAAGAACACAAAAAGTTAGTTGCGATTCATATTTTAGAAAAATTCCCCATACATAGGACTATAGCAAAAATGTTAAAGAATGCATAAAATAAAGCCTTATCTCGTGAGAAACTGATTCATAATCGGAATTTTTGAGCAATTAAAAAAATTTATTTCAACACACAACATTCCGTCAAACCATTATTTCTAACCGGTCTTCAATAATGCTTAAGTACTAAACTTTTATTAATAAGGATCTTTTACATTGATCACGTATAAAAAAAAAAAAATTTATGCTGAACTATAAAAAATTATTATAAAATTTTTGGTGGAAATCAATTTGTAATAAAAATAAGTTGGGAAAAAGGCATTATAAACGTTATAAAAGGGGAATATGTGATAAGGAGAAGGGAAGGAAAAGGATGAACGAGATGAGAGAGCACCATAGTGGCGACAGCTCAGCGTCAGACGAATCCCCTGCTGGCAATTGACGAGCTGCTGCTCTGTCTGCCTACGGTTATCCTGGTGGGAGACGTGCGAAGACAAATAAGTCCCGAATCGGATCCTCCGTTTCATTAAATATTTTTCCTCTCATCAAGGGGTTCCTCTCGTTCCCTGTTCTCTGGTCCTGCACAGGCATCTTCCTTTTTCGAACTTCTTTATTCCAAGCTGCTCCTCCTGATTTTCTTCATATTGCATTGGTCTCGTTCAAAAAAATTAGTTTTTATTGCTTTCCAAACGATATTTTGCATTTAAAGATCAAATTTCTCCTTTACTTTGCCGCTGTGTATTTGATTTTGTCCCAATGTTTTGCTTTTTTTCATGAACGCAAGCTTTGGATTTGAAACTTAGCTGGAAATGGGAAAGCTAATACGAAAAGCTTTATGGCGTTCTAATATGAATCTTTTAGGCTATTTTTAATTCTCTTATTCAACAAAATCAGGTCAGGATGATCCGATTATAATTTAGAATGTTAATGAAGAGCAGCAGTATATCTAAAGAAGGACACATATAATTTTGACAACGCTAGAGTATTAATGTGCGGTGAAAGAGATATTAAAAATGTGCAATATTTGTATAAATTATAGAGCTACTTTGATGCTGCTTCAATAGTTTTATTGTCTCTGTTCTGACCTTCTTCTTAATCGAGAAGAAAAAGGATTAAACTTTTGAATTTAAACTTTGAATGCCGAAATAAAAATTGCGAAACAAAAACAATATAATGAAAAAGTGTTAAAGGTACGAAAGATAAGTACCAAAATTGAATAGTCAAAATTTATAAAACAATAGATACTGATATTAATGTTCTTAAATATAGAGAATATCGTTAAGCTATGCAGAATCATACTACTGGGTAATTGTTAAGAGGAATGTAAAGCGTTTAAATTAAGTTTCAGTTTACTGATAGACGGTTATTAATGCATATCAAAATAGCAGCAAACAGCAGGAGTAGCCTAATGATATTTAAGTTAGTCCAAAATCGATTTGGTCATCTATTTTTGCAAAGCCCAAGCATAGAAAATGTTTCAATTTAAAAAAATTTCCCCTTGTAGTTTAAAACTATTTATAAAGCACGAAAATCCTGCAGCAACAATAAATTTAGTCGTTTTACACTTAAAAAAACTGAGAAAAAACCAATTCTACTTTTAAGTCGCAGAAACCCTATCGGAATAGAAAAAATACATCTCCGTTTTTTTAAAATTCTTTTCGTTCACCCGAATTTTGCACTTATTTATATATTCCTGGGTATACAACATTATAAGAGTATAATTAATGTAAAAAACGAGACAAAATTTTACTAACCATTTGTTTTAGCCTGAATAAAAAAAAGCACAGCAGGAGTTTTTTAGAGAATAAAATTGTTGCGCTTTGCTATTTTAAGTTCGGTCATGTTTTTCTTCTTAAATATATATTTTGAAAACAGAATTTTACATGGGTGAAATGGCTGTGTATTCATAAAAGAAAACGACTATTAATCATTTTTCCAATTAAAATGAATTAGTAAAATTTAAGAATTAATCTTGAATGTTGAAATATGCTTGCCAAGTGGATTTATTTCCAAATATAAACAATAAAAAAATATATAATAATTCCCATATAAACTTACTTGTCTTTTCTTTAACCTGTAACTGAATTGGGCAATTTGACTAACAGGTCACGAAAGCTTTATCAATAAAAACATTAAATCAAGAAAAAAATGAATCCTTATAAAATCGAACATTACCATAATCAGTTTATTATGCATATTTGTCATCTTAATGGCAAAGTTTCCCAACTATAAAATTCCATATAATTTTTCTCTCATTTTATTTGCGAAAAAGTTATTGGTTTATATGATGATTTTACAGAAAGAAAGATTGAATTTACTCCGCCAATAATAAAAAAAAATGAACTAAATCTGAATCTTTAATTATTGCGTGAAAAATTATCGAATTGTACATGAAATAAAATTTGAAATGAACTTTGAAATTACTGAGATAGCTAGTAGAGTTTCCACTTTCCAAAAACATTAATAATTCTAATGCATAAAATTTTAAAATTTTTATCAATTCATATATATTTGAATAAGCGAAATCACATTTTATTAAAAAACAAACTGCTTTTCTGTAACCCTATGAAACTTTAAAAAAAAAATTCTTTCTTTAAAAAAGTAAAGAAATTTAGATAAAAATTATAAAATTACTCATATATTATCAATTATGTGATACGGCTATACACAAAAACTTAAAATTTTTAAAATCAGTTTTTATTCTATCTAACATAAGCTTAAAACTTTTTGCAAGGCATTCTCCATGTGCCATTTAAAGATATCCTCGGAAATACAGAAATGACTTCGCTATTTTCAAATGTTCGTCCTTAATGTAGTTTTTAAATTAGTTATTTCTGATTAAAAAGTCTGAGACTAATTTTGCTCTCAGGAGCCGATCAAACAATCTGTTTGTTTATAACAAGTTCAGAAAGCTTAGGATTGCAAGTTTCATGAAAAAAAATCAAAATGATAACTTTTACTAACTATAAATCATAACATTTAATTTTCCATAACAGTTTGAAATACCCATATTTTGGAAAGCACAGTAATAAATAAAAACTCAATAACAACTTAAAGAAAGCGACATGTCTTCTGATATATTAAATCCAATAATATTTGTAAACTTCCTTCAATAAATATGAAAATGTTCCACATTTTTACATGAGAGTTGTAAATTGTAAATATAATATTTACCGTAATCTTAGTTCATTTTATTGTAGATCGCATAACTGATTAATTAGCTTGAAAAAACATTTTTAAAAATGTATCAAATTCATTTCAGGTTAGTTTTACGATCTAACAGAAAAATTTTTTGTTGCTGATGCTGTAAGCTCATTTTATTCTGAAGAGAGCCGTATACTATATGATTCTATATTACTTAAACATGGAAGGATTTTGGGATATTTGAAATCTTCCTCCATGAATGATTGCAGTCGATTGTTTCTAAACTCTTAAAATTTTTTATCTATAAATATGTCAACTTCTTTTTCCTTTTCAATTTTCTCAGTTTTAATGAGAAAAAAAAAATTTAAAAATTATAATTTGCAGCATAGTTATAATAAAGTTAAATGCCACAAAGTAATTCATCATGGACAGATTTATAATGATATTAATTCAGCAAAATGAGATAAGCAGATGTGTTAATTTCAAAAATTTTTTTCTATTTTTTCAAGTATAACTTTAAAAAATGTACATATTTTACATAAAATATTAGAAAATTTTATACAAAAATTCAAAAAAATTTTTTTTTATTCAGAAAACATATTTGAAATTATAATGAAAAAAAAACTGATAATAATTTATCGAAACATTTTCTAACATAACAGTACTTCTAAAAACTTCTAAAAACTATAATTAACATGTGAGGTTACTAAATAAATTAAAAATTAAGTTATTAGTTTTCTCATATATTTCATTACTCACCTGATATTTTAGTGAACTTTCCCATTCATTGACATATCCGTATTTAGGGTATGCAATTTTCGAATTCTACTACTTTTTGATCTATAGTTAACTATACTTATCCAACCTTAATCATTTTTATGTTTCACACGTATCACTCTATCACTAATCATTTATTTCATTATAGTATAAAAGTTTTTCTCTACATCGTTTAATACAATTGTTATTAAAGGTACCAGTAAGAAAATTTCAAAAAAATCTTTATTTATTACTTAGCTAAACTTTTACATAAATAGTAAAAGAAAAAGTATTTTTGTCTTTTTTATAAAAAAAAAAAAATTGATTTTATTCGAGAAAAACAATATGTGTATTTTTTCAGCTTAATGATGAATCAATGAATGCATCAAAAACGAAGTTAAACGGACATGACATTCATGACGAAAATCTTTCCGTTCCAACTAAGGATGTCAATAAATACCTTTATATGTTGTGTCTTTGGTAGTCCATCCCAAATCCAAAACGGCTATGAAATCGAGCTTCATTCTAAAGCGTCAGGCACCTCTTTTTATTTAGATTTTCAGATGAAAAACAGAATCTGACCATGAAAATGAAGTTGATGAGTTTTTGCCTTTACAGAATATTGTTTTTCTGCTATGATGGTTGAAATCCACTCTCAGTCAAATATTCAAAACCCAAGCCCTAAAATAACATGAAATATTGATATTTTAACTTTGAATTTCCCACTCTTTCAAGTCCCTCATTCTGCCTTCGCAGAGACAACTGCTTGAGAAAATTTATTGAATTTCAGGGCATAATTATTCAGAGTAAACCATTGTGTGAGCGCTACAACTGCAAAATTAAGTTTCAAAGCTAATTCCCGTAAGCACAGTAAATTCTTCTTGTATTCGTGAGTTTGTTAGCTTCCCTTTGCAGCCGCAGCATTGACAGATGTTGCATCTTTCTCCTCTCGTTTTACGCCCAAAACGAAATATTCAACAACAGACGAAGGAATTATGATTCATAACTCTAGAGGACAGCCCCAATTTGGAATTTAACCCTTGAAAATTCTTTATTCTTCTTCACGGGACATCCTCAAATTGCCTGAGTCGGAATTGTAAAAGGTTGAATGATTTATTTCAACAGTTTGGAAGTGTACTTAAAAATGTTAGAAAACATATTTTTTGAAAATTAATAATGTGTTATTAATTTCTTGTTTGAATTAATAATTTAACAAATATTGCATCGTCTTTGTCCAACCAATCGTGTAATTCATTTTCAACTCCTCAATATTAAAAATAAAAACTTTAAAAAAAGATGCAAAATATATTACTTTTAAGAATGCTTAAAAATTGTTATTAATATTTTATTTTAATTATTTTTTAATTTTCAAAATTAAAATTAAGAAATAATTAAATTGAAATGCAACAAATCTGCAAATTTAGAATAACTAAATATGCGCGGATGATACTATAAGTATCATTTTCTTACTACAGAGTAATAAATTTTTTAAATGTAATCTATAAAGAGCTAGTTTATTAATAAATGATAGATAAAAATTCGAACTGCATGGATATATTACTTGTGAAAGAAAATAATAATATAACATAGAAACACTTAATAATCTGTAATAAACATAAAAAAATAATAAATATAATTGCAGATACAAATATTTTTTAATTACCAAATAATTATTTAAATGCAGGACATCGTGTGTTGCTCATTCATAAATCTTTAGGTTCATTATTTTGAATTGGAGTGAAACTAGAGTAACAACATGTGTGGTGTGTATAAAAAAACATCATTTATGTGAAAACATTTTAGAAAATACCATTCCATTTAAGAAAAAAGAAATTAAAAATCTCGATTGTGGTAGAGGAAATTTATGATAATAAAAAATTTTATCCGCTTAACGTTTATCCATTTAATTTTTTGTCTTACAACATTTTAATGAATTCGTTCTCGTTATGTTAAAAAAATTTAAAAACTTTTATAACGGACATAGCAAATTGGATAATCTAAATTTATATAAATTATGATACCTTGTTGGCAGTCGGAAAGTAGAAATCACAGAGTTTCTGTTTGCTTTCAACTCTGATTTAAGAATATGTGTAATAAAATTATCCAGAATATTTGCAAATTTATAACGAGTCACTCTTCTTTTTGTAATCTATCGTCTAGGTCATTAATCTTTAAATAAAACCTTTGACATGTTACGAATGCAGCTCCTAATTTCAGTGAACCTATTAAGGTAGTCTAGCACATCGTATTTATGCGTCTTTACTGTGTATGAAGTAATGCACTAACAAAGAAAAAGTAACACCATTTTATTATTTTTATTTATTTAAATGCTACTTTTTTTAGATAAATTATATCGCGTAAACTTTTTACATTACTTTCATCTTGAAATATTTTAAAATTCAAACTATTCCGTGATCTTTTTTAAAGCATTCATACAGTTTCATATAAGTGTACTTTTCGTCTTACTCACTTGAAGTTGAATTTTCAGTACCAATATACACGTCAACCAAAGTCGCGCAGAGGAATCTGACTAAAATTAATTCACAGTGAGAGCAGCTGCAACATATTTAGTGGTAATGAAATCTATTATTGCTGGAGCCGGCTATGGACATCATCATGATGACAGCGGCTTATATACTCCGTCTGGAGAGCAGTGAGAAACCTCAAAAATTGCGGTCTAGATACGGAAATTTTTTTGGCTATTCAGACGGCCTTAAACTGTCTCCTTTTGCAGAATATTTAGATAAAAAAAATGAACTACCGTATAAAGGGACTGAAGCTTAAGGATATCGCTTTAAAATAAAATACTAAAAAATTTATTAAAGAAATACATAAATATAATATCAATGTTATGGAGCTAAACGGAGAAAATTATTGTCACTGATGATATTTGCAGTGAGATTCTAGATTGATTCACGTGATTGCGTAAAAATTGACATAAACAGTAAATTTTAGAGTTGATTTGGGAAAAAATTTAAAGAGCCTTATGATAAAGGAGAAGAACGTAACTAATTGCTTTATGATGATAATGAAGAACAATAAAAAAGTGTAAATATTGCACAAGTGCCGAAGAAAAAATAATCGGATAAATAATAAAACTAAAACTATAATTAGAAAATAACGAACTTCTTATATATTGATGGCAAAATATTTTAATTTACGGAGAATGCACTCAAGGAAAATATAAATATTCGGACTGAAAGAGATATACAAGAGAAATAAACTGTTTACACCTTTTTTATTAACAATGCTAATATAAAAAAACCGAGGAAGTAATATTTTAGATATAAGAGGCAAAATAAGAATATTCAAGTAGAATCACAATCAGATTATGAAAACGTGGAAATCGAATGCAGGACTTATGTACAAGTATCAAGAGCGCAGAAAGCAATTACTTTTTGAAAATAAAAAACCACCATACTGCGGGACCTCCGACGGGAACATAAGTGAAACAAAACCTTTAAAACTGCTATTGCATATGACCTACTGCTGAACTGATCAAAAAATCTGAAAGAAGGAAACGATTCATTTTCAATTCTGCTGCAGATTTATGAAATCAAAAAATAGCCAAAGGACTTTCTGAAAAGCATCTTACTGAAAAGAAAATAAATGCAAGGCGAAGTGAAGAATACTGGATCATTAGCCTTATGTCACATGCAACAAAGGTTCTACTGTGAATATAAAGAAGAAATTACATGCGAGAGCAAACACAGAGCAAATGGAAGAGCAGCTCTGCTTTGGAAGAGAAATAAAGAGGAAGAACTTTGAACATCGTAAGCATAAAAACATTAAGAAAAAAAAAAGGTGTAAGCAGTTTTTGTGGATCTAAAAAAAGTGTTCGATCGGACCAAGTATATGAAACCGTAGGAAGCACTCAAGAAAAATACGAGGTGATAGCAGAAAGCAGACGATATATAGAAATTTAACGTAAACCAATGACGAACGATAAGGGTAAAAGATTTGTCGAATGAAATTGTCATTGTTAGAAAAATTACACAAGAACACAGTCTTTACTTTCAAGGAAGCATTCCAGAAATTTTGTACAGCCTGGAAAAATCAAAAACAAAGGGTGTGGAGATAATCATCAGCAGTTAGCAGATGCTGACGTTAACAAAATTCTATGGCGTCGAGATTTGAATCGAAAATTCGAGAGCATAAATATCTGCAAAAAAGAAATTAAAAAATGTAAAATACCTGGGCATAATAATGCAAAAGCATTCAAAACGCATCAAAGAAATATAAGATGAAAGGTAACAAAGGAAGGATGAGTTAGGAAAAAATTTAATTTTGATATCCGTTCATCAAAGGTCTAAAAGAGAGATTGATAAAGTGATTCTTCGTGTGGAGTATTTCATTGTGTGTAGCAAAAACATAGATGTTTCGAAAGGATGACAGATGTTACTATAAGGATATGAAAAACCGTTGAGAATTAGAATAGAAAATATCGGTTTTGCAGAAGACAGAAAATGAAGATTCGTAGAGGTACCGGTTATATTTTGAGGCGGAAGAAAATTACTTCACATAGAATGAATTCTTGTACAACGCGGTTCATAAATAACATGGTTTTGATGTAGCGCATTCTGTGAACTGCAGAAAACTTTGCTCATCAAAATTGCACTTTCGAAAAAAGGCTTTTCAAATCCCAATCTTAGTTCAACGAGTTGCAAGTATAGTTGATTTATATGTTTTCCTAAGGTAATAAAATTAACTATTTGATTTAACCAAAAATATTTTCAAGTAAATTTACAGTAGTTGTTTACACAATTTAAAAGTATTTTGGAATGTGAGCTTTATATAACATGCTTTTCTAAGGAACTTAACATTCGCTTTAAAATAAGACTCGCTCTTTTTGTATAATTGTGCTATCAGTTTGTCCCTGCAACAACCAAAAGCATGATACTTTACTCACCACTTTCAAACCAACCTCTTCATTATCTCAGAAAAGTTTTCAGATATTTTTCACTCCTTCTTAGGGACATAATTTTTACCCGTGCTCTCGGCCCCGTCAACTAAGATTTTTAGTCGTATTTTCTGTCGCCATTCGTTATGGAGCAATAGAAACAGCGGAAATATTTTGCTTTCTTCAATTTCCTATTCTCCGCCTGAAGCATCGCTTTTCTTTCCCGCATTTCCCTCAAAACGAGATTTTTAAGGGACGAGCAGAGCAATCCAAAATTTTTAGGAATTATGATGCCATTCCATATTCGCGAATTTAGAACAACTAACCTTGCAAAACAAATGTTTCATGCACTGGTCTCATGACACACCATCTTGCGGTTTGATAAAACTTTAAAACAGAGGTGTAAGACCTTCTTTTTCAGCGGGAAATTCAGCAGGATAGAAACAACTGAAATGGCAGTGCATATGAAAAATTCAATTGGTTAACATATAATTAGAACGCACGAAAGACAATCTGATGACAGTTGCATTTAAATGCTATCGAAATCGTCTTCGCAGAAGCTAACAGACATTTTCTGAAAAGCTGGAAATTTCGTTTTCCCGAGGGCAAGGAAAATTATTTTATATTTTCCAGCTGAGGAAAACTATCGCTAATTATATTTTATATTAATTATCTGAATTCTTGAATTCTAATTCACTACACGTAGCTCGAAATATCGAAACAGGCTTTTAAATGTTAATCAGATAAACACTGAATTCCTTGAGTAGGTGTAAATGAAGTTCTACATCTAGTCATCTTAATTTTTTTATTAATATTTGAAAGATTATTTCCTGAATAAATAAGAAAGCCGCTAAGTTAGCTATATGTATTATTATTATTATTATTATTATGAAACTTTAAAAATCAAAAGTTTGAGTATTAACTTAAGTTGCGCATTATTTAATCACTATAACCGATCTTTAGTTTTTGCATTAGTGGTGCATCTGCTGTTTCTTTTGTCCGTATATATTATTTAAGTAACTGATGAAAATTTTTAAACATGTGACGAAATTCATACATTTCAGTAATCACTATCTTAAAAAATTATTTCTTTTACTTGACTGTATTGGCAGTTAAATACATTTCATTATTTCAAATCAAATAGAGACGTCATTGACTTCTGTGATTCATTCCTACAAATTCTATTACATTCTGGAAAAATATAAAGTTCTTATTTTTTTAAAATCAGTTTTAAAAATTGTTTATTAGAATTCGAAAACTTGAAAACATCATCTCTTTAGCGAACAGGGATTAAGGATTTTTTAAATTACTAAATACAAATTGTATTTTTATATTTATATCATGTATCTTACATTATTATATTATTGTTAAACTGAATTACAGTATTTTTTCATGGATGTGAGTGCAAATAGTTTTTTATTTTTTGGTTCCTGGTCCTAATTCTAACTAAGAAATTTTTTGTTGTTCTTACCATAACGTTGAACTATTTATTATATATGAAAGAGGATCGTAATTATTGTCAATTTAAATACTTATCTCATACTTTAATCAAAAATATTATACACAAAAAATGAAGTTAAAAAAGCCTGAAAATCACTCTCACAAGAATAAAAAAATTTTGTTCATACAAATATTGAAACAGAGTGATTAGTAAAAAGTGATAGTTGATTATTTGTGCTAGGTGTTTTCGGATGTTTTTAACCTTATTAAAAATTTTACGTTATTTACTAAAGTATTTTTCACAATATTTTTACAAAAATTTATATAAAATACGATCAAATAAAAATAATTTTTTTAAGAGTTTCTTGAAGTACTACAATAACTGTATTTTAGCAACAGTTGTTTTTCTCACCGTAATTTCGTATCTTGTATTTATATATTCTACGTAAGCTTTTACTTTTTTCACGCTAATGTAACTTTAATCTGAGATTTAATACTTGAAACAGATTTTTCACGATGAAAGATAAATTTAATTTTAAACACGCTTTGAAACAGCATCTATATAAAAGTGGTGTTATTGAGTCTAGACTGGTTAAAATTTATTTGAATGGTCTTTTCTCTCGGTTTTTCAAATAAAATACAAAAATTTTATTTCTGCTCTGAATAAATCTTTTTACTTTTTTTTGATCAAGGTGCGAGACAAACGAATTTCATATAGCAGCTTATATTTTTAAAGGAAACATGATTCTTGACTTTCATCTACTTGCAAAAATTTTTTTAAATTAATTTATACTTATTTCGGAGTTTCTTGTTTTTTAATAGAGCTCCGAAAATTGTTAGTTTTTCATACCATAAATATCCGATCTATAATTACATACACCAAATAGGAAGGAGACATTTTCATCAAAATACATATTTAAATCTTTTCATATGCTTAAAACATGAAAGATACGTCAATGTAGTATTTAGTTTTGAACAAGGTTGAAATTTTAATAAAAACTCGGAACAATTTTGAAGTTCTCAAATCTTTTAATACAGTGATTGTACCAGTCATGTATTATACAACTATTATACAATTGATACAATCATTGTATTACATAACTTGAAAACTAACAAAATTTTTTCTTCATATCATATTTGTATATTATTATTTTTATATGTAACTGTGTACTTATATTTTTTTTTATTTTTTATATGTTATTGTATATTATATATACTATTGTTATATATTTAATGCATATTATTATATATTATTTATGCTTTGTTATTAATAATATGAAAGGCAAAATTTTTTAACTTAAAAAGTGAATATAATTAATTCTTTTTACTACATAATTTACTTATTTATCATCATAATCCTGCACATTACACTTTATTGATGTTTCGTATTTAATTTTCCGGAATAATTTTAATACGGAGTAAATTTTAAATCTAGTAACAAAATTACTGTTTACGCCATTTTCCTAATTTAATGAATTTTGCTTATACCAAGCGTTGTAATTTCATGTATCGAAGGTTGTATTAGCTTAAAAACCCTTTTTATTTGATTTGGAAGTACTGAAAATTGTTTATTTGTTAATTCAGCATACAGGTTTTACTACAGAATAGAATTTTATGCAACGCTATTAACGCGCATTACATTGTGTTCCCTAATTAAAAATTTAAGATTAGGGTTATCAGTCTAGAGTTCCGTTTATTTTCGACACCACTGGTTAAGCTGATTCATTTTTTTAATAACAATAATTAACCAATTTGTTGCATTTTAGCTAATGCTAGAACTTTATTTTTCTACGCTGTAATTGATGCAAAACATTATTATTGTTAAGTGCTCCAGTTATGAAATCTCAAACTCAATTTCGATGTGAGAAAAAAGCTTTTCTCACCGAATCAAGTAGCACACCCGAGAGCAAGTGGGTTCGACCGGGATAATAAAATAAAAAGAATATCAAGGTGATCGGCAAACCGGTCAATGACCACCCAACCAAAGCAATCTATAATTCAATGCTTCGGCGTCTTCTTCGCAGCCTGATCTCGTTCATATTACGTTTACAGTGTAGTACGAACACGATTTCTTTTCATAACAAGATTATGTAAAATAAATTTACAAGTCGAAAATCTTTGAAATTAAAGTGAGGACTATATCCCAAATTCGAAGTGAAGAAAACCATTAAATTAACACGGTGGCACAGAATAGAGAAGACAAGTCTGTTAAATAAGACAAATCAAAACATGAAAGAAGTTTGCGTGCATGGAGCTCGATTCAGCAACTTCATTTAAATGATATTAACCACAATTGCTGCACGGCTTATTTAATGGCACTCACAAAACCTAACACTATTTTAAAAATTGACCTTAGGATGCACACTTCATTTATAACTTTGTAACTCTGTGAATAACCTCACAATTGTTTCCTCACATTTTAAGCGAAAGCAAAATTTAACATGAAAGCAATAAGTAATATCAAATTAAAAATTAAAATGCAATTCTGTCCTTATTGAGTGATCGGTTTGAACAAGTACAAGCTAAACATATAAAATATTCCCTTCATTTGCGTAGGTTCAGCTTAAAGCGACTGAGCTACCCAGATCCAAAATATCATCACGAACATTCAAGTGAGAAAACAAAATTCGAGGATTCCTTGATATATATATATATATATATATACGTATCAGATACCCATCGCAGCCAAGAATGGCACACGAGAAATGAATTGAGCGTGCCAAGTTAAATTTCATAATGCCTTCATTTAAGGGCAGCTTTCACGGAGCCCAGTTACTCGCATAAATAATGGGATTAGTCTGAAATATCAGGAACCAAAAATTTTTATATATTCCAAGCTGACATCCATTTTCGACAACACGGCACAGGAGTTTTATTTAAAAAAATTTTTCTTGTCCGCTATCCACCCATCGCCTGTGTGAGGATTTTTTCAAACTATTCGACGAGATTATCAAAATCAAATCCATAACTTTTTCATCACAGCTTGCACAAAATGTGTGGCATTAAAAACTCGTTCACAGGCTTTATTACCCTCTGTTCAAGCTTTATATAAGCTAATGGCCAAACATTTGGGCAACTTAAAGCGGTTCCGGTTAAAGGAAAAAAAATGGAATTGCAGAATCTACGAAAAATGTATGATCGTGCATCTATTGACTGCGGACGTGAATTGTTTGAAGGCAATTCATACGAATCTTTCATATGAGATTTCGTTATATTTCACTTAGCGGACCTCCAGTAAATGCAGCCATTTATGGGTGGGCCATAATCGATCTCGTCTTATCATGTGCAATGCACCGATTAAAATGTTTTTTTCAAAAAATTTAATCGGCTGAAATACTCCAGTTTGTGATAAATTTTTGAAATTCACGTAATTAGATAATGATGCCTTAAACGTAACTTAACCAGTTAAACGGGGAAAACATATGTGAGAATCAAAACAACCGAGAATCTCAAAGAAAAAGAAAGATTATGAAGCACGCAGTTAAGTGAATTTCAGCAACCTTTCTAAGATAGCTTAATAATTTTAATTACCGGAAATAATTTCATAACTTTTACAACAATAATGATTTCAGAAGGTGAAAATATTGCAGAAAATGCTTTGGTTGACTTATCCGCAGCTAAATTATATTTAGTAACAAACAAATGGTATGAAAATGCACGATGGCAAGATCGTATGCCGCCCGCTAATTTCGAAAACATTAGTCGAAGAATCGCTCGATATTTTCTTTACATTCGTTATTAAAGCCAAGTCCGGAAAATTTTTAACACCAAATTGCGGATTTAATGAAAATTTTATTTTGTTCCGTTTCGCAAAATACTCTGCTTGCACAAGCGAATCCGATGATAGTCCGTGCAAGGAAAATCCGCATTCGAGAATTTTTGGAGGCGAATTATGTTCGAGAAGCAATCGAAAATAGAAGTTATTTTCGGTAGTCTCCAGCGAAATATTCAGATAGAAGTAACCGATAATCAAGGGTAACTGACAAAGGTAAAATTAATTAAGTGACTGGAAATTTTGCGTACATTATACGGAGTTTTATCTCTCCCTTTGCTTACGGTAATTCTCCATTCCCAATTTAGGTATAGCTTTAAAACAAAATTAAGCCGGGCGAATTAATTGGTCCCGCAAAATAAATAAAGCTAAGAGAACCGAATTCATTGTGGATTCTAATGATAAAGAACCGTCCGAAGGTGGTGATATGCACGAAAACGAAAATCCCCTTAAAACCGCAAAACTTTTCCCTGGGAAAGACAATTTTATCTTGCAGGTAATCCTCCTTAGACGTGGAAATTATCCCGCTACATGCTCGGGACTGTTTTTAAAGTGTGTATTTACAATCGTTTCCAGTGTTGCCTTCGGTACTGCTTAGAAAAAAAAAAAAAAAAAAAAAAAGGAAAACTCCGAAATTCTGAAAAAGATAATAAATTGTTCCCAGCGTATTCCCCTAAACTTTGAATGCTCGGCGAAGAAAGTTTCTTGTACATTTTGCAACGATGGAGAATAATTTCGCGAGGTTTTTCTCCTCCACATTCTCTTCAATCCAGAAAGCGATTAATTCTTTCCTTTCGAATTTTTGAAAATGAAGAATTGCGAAATTAAAAGCCGCAGACTTTCAAAAAGCAACTGCAGCGGGATTTGATTACGTGCACTTTCCAATATTGATTTCCATTTTTTTTCGGTCATCATTCGCCAATTCATACGTGATTCCATACACAGAAAAGTTCCGTTTCGGCTTCCCTTTCCTGTTCCCTTCTCAAGGGAATAAAGAAGAGATTAATAACACAAAAAAAAAAAAAAAAAAAAAAAATGTCGCACCTTCGGTTGGCGCAACAGCGAAAAAATGATACGAACGCAATGGGGAACACATTGCGCGCATTGCAAACAGCGGAAATTCTGAAAATGAAGTTGATCGTAAGGGAGCAAAAAAAATTTTTTCTCCCTTCGACAAAAAAGTGCAGGTCCCGGCAGTTTCCAACTGATTTTTAAAAATTCAAATTTAATATCGGATACAAATGCAATATCCAAAAATTTACATAAACATTTACACATCGACAATTCCAAATTTTTTTCTAGATTTTCCCCAAGAAAAATTTAAACAAATATAAATTCAACAAAATATTTTTTTTTTTGTGCGAAATATGCAAAACCCCCTTCTGAAAAAAAAAAACCATAATTTTGCCCCAGAAGAAACACGCAAAATGAGAATAATATGAATTTACTATCTGAGATGGGTTTTCGCTAATAGTCAGCTAGTTTCCATAGCCATAAAAAAAAATTAAAAAAATAATTGGAAAATAAAGATAAAGACGGGCCCATTTTAAAGTGCGTTTTGTATGCGATCCCAGCGCCGGACGATCCCATTTTAGATTGTGAAAAAAAGTTTGTAACTTCGCGTGTTATTTATTTGTATTTCCCTTCGCAGCCCGAGTAAAAAGGTGCATAATAATAATATCATTGTATGAAATGATTTAATGGTTCTGAATATTTTTAAGAACGTTTGCGAAGAAACAGTATAGGGAATGCTCCGATAAACAATACGAGAATATTCCGAATTGCAAATATTTGTTTAAGATCAATGTAATGTTTCCTTAGGTGAATCGCATGAGGTGATCGACGTTCTCGGTCAAATGAACGTTCACATGTATTTTGATCTTTCTTCCCGAAAGTTACTTAAGAGTTTTCGAAGGCGTTACCTTCGTTTGCTCCATAGATTTGAACGTCAGCATTTGATGCAGTAAGTTTGCTTCTTTTTTTAATCCTCAACTTGAATGCAGTCGCAATCGGTAAAAAATTCGATCCTCCTTTGGTGTTTTTTGTCCAATGCTTTTGCATACGTCACTGACACATCGCAAAACAGAGATTTAGACATTCTTTTTATGCATTAAAATAAATGAATGTGTACATAAACGGTCGGTTTCCCTCAAACTAATCCCGCATTTTTACAAGTTGACGAGCAGACGAAGTCGACTTCCGACAATGTTTGTTAAAAAATACTTCCAACATTTTCAATTGCAAAAAAATTCACTTTTCAACAATTTTTTCAAACAAAGAAAAACCGGATATACATTACCTGGGAGATACGATATTTTAAAAAACAAAGCGGCAAAATTCACACATAAAAATGTTTTTAACTAGCCGAAGGTCGTATTTTAAAAAAAAATTAATTAAGGAATAAGTGTCCGAGCAAAGTATATATATATATAAAATAGCATTTAAAAAGGAATATTGTAACAACTGGCATGGACATTGTTTTTAATATTTTTTCTGGTCCGAATCGTATTTACGCAAACCTATAAACCCTCGCTATAAATACAGTGTAAAAGACATTCCCGTAAATTCACAAAAAGTAATTTAAAATGAAATATAAAGATAACCCGTTTTCATATAAATGTGACATTAATGCCTGCGAAGTCCGCAACATTTGACATTACCTGTTCCGAGAGTGGCAGAGCGTAAAAGAATCGGAAAAACGTAGCGGAGCCACATTTTCGGGAAAGTCAGGCAGATTTGAGGGTACCGAAGCTGGATAATAATTTATCGGGCCGTCGGCGTTTTTCTCCGGGCATTCGGAACTTCAACCCCGTTCACGCGGGCCAAGCACCGGAAATACGAACCGATTTGAGTTAGGCGTGCCTCTGCCGCCCGGACGAGAGACCAACCGGTCCGCGCCTTGATCACTCCGCGCTTTTACCCAACCCGCCATATTAAGAAATTTACAACCGGGGCAACCGAGTCGTGGCAATACCACCTGGGAGGTTCGTAAATTGACTCATTCATTTGAGCCGACGCGCTCCTTCCTTCGGCCAGCCGCAGTTTCCGGAATCGGAAGCCGGTGCCACGCAGACGTTCTCGATCCGGGTCGCTCGCGGTGCCAAGCGGCGAACCGAACCAAGTGCGAGTCGCAGCTCCGATCGGACATGAAGAGCCGTCGACGAAAAAGCGGACGAAACCTCCTGGAAGTGAGGAGAGCATTCTCCGTGTGCAACGCGAACTTTCGATCTAAATGGAAAATAGAAAATATAATTTTGGCTCGGTTTTGATGCTTGATAATAGTTCGTCTCCGACTTCAATTTATGATTATTCCCGACTCAAAACAAAGCTCTTACTCCTATTTTATGAGGAAAATATTTGCAGTTATCGAATTTCGTTCATCTATATACCATGAGACAAGTTTGCGCAGCAAGTTTTTGTCTTACTTGCGATGTTATCGGCAGACCTTTTTAAATCCGAGCAGGGGAGAGCAGAGTGGTTGCCGAAATGTCGTCCGGGAGAGACAAGTCATTGGAGTATTAGAAATTGGGTGGGAAAAAGTTTGACGCTGAGGCCGCCTGACAAAGTGGTGGGACTTGGGTTGATTAAGGGAGCACGTGACGTCACTAAAGATAAGATTTGGAACGTGTCAGTAGAGGTTTATAGTAGACAAATAGAGGCGGAGAGAGCGCCGGGCATTTTAACCTCATTCCCATTATTTTCCTTTCTCGCGCGTTTCCCACGTCAAGTTGTGTTGATCGCTTTGCAGCAGAAGATGCCTTCACTGCCGCAGTTTCCGTCTCCGTCCGTGCCCGGAAGTCGCGATGCATACTCGCTCCGCGAACTTGGCTTCGAACTCGGGGTGACGAGCATATGCAGCGAACCGAAACATTATGTCAGTTTATAACAGATTTTCACTCCTTCGGGATGGCTTAAAAGACTTGGAATGAAATATTTCGCTCTTGGGAACTCTCGGTCTGTGTGGAAACATCATTGATTGTACCGCACATGCTCGTTTATGGGCATTTAACAAATTTCAGACTCTAAAATACAAAATACCTCCACGCGTACAAATGGTGCCTTTATTCTTCCTTGTTCATAAATATCAATGGGATTTTAAAAAGGTGATGTCGACGTCCCCGTTTCCGAATCCCCAAATAAGTAAAGTGCGTGTCTATGAAGATTTTAACAAATTTTATCCATTCAATAAAAGAGCGAATAAAATTTTCGAGACTTTTCATAAAGGCATTTGATATTTTAAGGCACGAGATCTAAATATTCTCTTTTTTCTCTGCTCGCCTTGATCCGTACAGGAAGACCAGCCCATCCGCAGCGTATCCTTTATTTATTCAAAGGACCGAATTATGCTTTATAAGTAAATTTCCTTGATTTTATGGTTTACCTTTTATTTGCAAGCTTTAAGGAGCGACCAAAGCTAAACGGGAATCGATATGAAAAAGTTAGAAAAACATTTTGGAAAAAAGAAATTCACCAATTTGGCTCGGAGCCCTTCCCGGTTGTTTTGACCCTTCACGAGACCTTCCGCAGGAAGGAGAATGAGAGACTTCTTCGGTCACCGCACGACATTAATCCGAACGAGACCAAAACTTGCTTAGGCACTTTGCAAACGGAAAAACGCAATGTTGGTTCAGGGATTAACCCTGCAGTGACCCACGGGTCGGGGTTAATAAAACCGCCTTCCAGCGGGTCAAGATGATTTATCAAGATGAAGAGCAGAAGGTTCGAGTTTTTCCTATTGATTTCTCTTCCAGTTTTATAGCTTTAATTTTAAGAGAGCTTTGGAGATGGAAATGGAAGATGCGCCCTTAAGTTTTTTTTTATCCCCGCAACGAGAACAATTATGTGCGAATTTAAGTTTCTTCAATATTGCCTTGTCTAATTCTATTTTTTTTTTTTTGAAAGAGAACATCGTGATCGATGGGACATCGAAGATTTGAATTTTGGTGGCGACCGCATTATCTTCTAATAACGTGAGACGTTCTACTGGTAGAGAGATAGATCTGCATTCGTTGTAAGTCGCCGATGATGTATGAGAACGAGGTAAAAATCGAAAGAGTGGAAATGACATCGCAACAGTATTGCAGGGCGACAAGAGTATCGGGGACTTTGCAGGGATCCCACCGAACTGAAATTCTGAAAGTTTAGTTAATTCATTCCTTAGCCTTTCTTAATGAATAGTAGAAAACGAAACAGGAGAAAGAAAACAATTTTTCTACAAAGTAAAATGAAAAAGTATTTGCTCCAAATCTTTTACGGAAACTTTCTGCTATTAATGTAAAATGAAAACTTAGCATAATGCTTAGTGAATGGCTTTCGCTCTATGAAATTCTCCGAGTGAATTTTCATTCGAAAGAAGTTATTCCCTTTCATCTGCCTCTGCCTTATATATATGAATAAAACATTCACCGAATTTTACATCTTTGAACAGTTTTTAACTACGTGAAATAATTTACATATCCATAGCTTCATTGCTGATTTAGAGTTACTTGCTCTAACAGAATATTCGAAATAAAATATTTTAACTCTCGGATAATATACGACTGTTAACAATAACAAAACGATGAGATAAATGTTATAACAACGAATATTACAGCTTGTACATTTATTAAAAAATATCTCCTGTACTATTTCTCCAAATATTCCAAACAAAACAGAACATAAACTCAATTCAGTAAATATCGTAAGTGAACTATTACTTTTGAAAGTGATATTAGTAAATCTAATGTTGTAAAATCTGACGACTGTAAAATGTCCATCTACCATAAAGTTATTGTTTTAAAAGGAAAAGCGATGAGAGAAATTTCAGCATGTGGAAAGATGGAAAATTTGTACGTGAAGGAGATAGAAAATCATTTGCTCAGCATGAACGAAATTCTGTCGGATGTGCGTGAAAGTGACGATAAAGGTTCAGAAACATCTTCACGAAATGTACTCTTTGGAAGATCTCTCCTTGTAATAAAGGAGAAACTCTCCGAGAGAGAATTGATAATAATAGAATCTCTCTGTGAAGAAGATCTTCTCTTCTTTAGATTATTTATAATCTACAGACAAGTCCGAAGATGACCAAGCTGAAGAGTCAGATTTAACGGATTTAAAAATTTGATATGACTGCATATTCTTCGGCAGAACTTTCATATATTGTACGATTAGAAATATCATTGTGAGAATCAATATTTCTTGGGCTAAGTTGACTTTGTAGATAATTATTTAGAATTTCACACATGAAATAAACCATGAAAATTGGGTTTGATCCACGAATTGTCCGAACCGTGGCCTAGCAATATTTTAAGATCTTTCGTTTAGATTCAATTATTCGGTAAAATATATTTCGAATTTGAAACCACAATGATTTATCAAGGTTGCCTTTGTAATGAAATCTTTAAAAGCAGAAAATGTTTTTAGGAGAAAATACTGGTTAACTAATATTTAAAATTAGTTAGAGAGAAAAATTAAGATTCAAATAAGAGTTTCAATTCATTAATGCTAGATTTTTCTGCGCATTCATCAAATCATGACGTTTTTTTATCATAAAATAATTTATGGCACATGAATTTCTTAGGTATTTTATGTTAAAATGTGAACAAAAATGGAAAGGAATTGTAATTTTTTAAAAATAAAATTGCCTTTTAAAACAATATAAAGTACGCGATTAGAAATGGCGTTCAATTTTTCTCTTCAAACAATTTTCAGTCTCTTTGACATTTAACTGATTATCGAACCAAGCAGGATGCAGTAGTTTATGTACAAACGAGTCTCCTCTCTGCTATCATAGATTCACAAACGATACGAAGGAAGAAAAGCCTTTGGAATTCTCTAACCCTCAAAAATATCCCTTGGAGGACGAAAATTCTTTAGGCTTTTTTATGATCCCCAAAATCTGAACACTAGCATATCCATCCACGTCTATTAATCTCACAAAGGTTCATTTCAAGAGCTCCACCTTTTGAATGATGTTTCCTCAACTCGGGCCTGCCATTTTTCATTTAAGGATTCGTGACATCCTGATAATATAAATTCCTCTTTGCCACAGCCCATTTTTTTTCATTTTTTCTGAAGAAGAAGAACATGCACCGTTCGAATGGGTCAGATATCGTTGGAATCATTATTAATATAATAAGGATAATGTTCACATTTACCGGCAGTCCCGATTTTAGGATCACCTCCACTGTATTAAAGAGCTCACTCCTTTAACCGAATGAAAAAATATTTTACCAATTCTACGTTGATCACGAGCGCAAAAAGCTCCCCCGAGCAAATTTTAGAGTTTTTTTATTGAATTTTTCCGAGGTTCTCCAAACCGTCACCGTAGTCCCACAACGAGCAAAAGCGATCGCTCAATCGATTGCAATATACAGTAAATTATACCGAGGGAACCAAAAATTTATGCCCGAGTCCCACCGTGTCATATTTTACAACTGGCTAATCAGAGTTCAGGACACCTATTTAAATTGTATCGGCCGACAAATTTTCTCCCTTTTTTCATTTTCCCCAGCACCTGTGAATTATGACGTCACGGGATGGAAACAATAAACGCAAAATTCCAGCGGAAAATTTCAAATATATCGAAGGGAAGCGATTTAGGTGGTTGCTTTCGACTTTTGGGGCGTCGAAACAGGACACAAAATTAATATACGATGGGCAAAATTCAAAAATCTCAATTTTCGTTTTCTGGGCCTCGGCCCAACTCTTTGTAAAGGTCACGAGGATGATATATTAGTGCATTACGACTACGCGCTCCTTTGTCGCCACTGGATAACCCGTTTTTCGATCTCATCTTTGCCTAATTTTGAATTAAAATATTGCAAAATTAGAATTTGCAAACTGGGCTTGAATCACATATGAATTAGAGATGAAATAAAGAGAAATATCAGTCTCACCGTTGGCTTTGGAAACTGCAACAGCGTTTGTCGCTCAAGAGATAATTTATTATTATTTATAATAAAGGAATAGTAATAATTCTGTATATTCCTTAGGGATTATTCAATCACATTTCTAATTATCGCCTCCTAAGTTAAGGTTGCATTTAATTCCCGGAGGAAAATCCCGCTTAAGCTGAAATTATTATTATTATTCACTATTAGACTAAGATTGTGTAATGTGATTTTGTATGAAAACTGAAGAAGCAAATAACAAATACACAATAGTAATTCTATTTAAGAACAATATCAAACTGAAATTACTACAAAGTATTGCTTTACATGTTTAATTTCCTTAAGGTTTAACGTATAAGTCTTAATAAATATTTATTGTAATTTAAAATTTGTTAAAAATAAAATTTTATATATTTAAAGTCTATTAAATATGTTTGGGATTAATGTAAAAGAAATTAATAAAAGTGATTCTTTTTTATATCTTGATGTTTATTTGTTTTTTATATATCTTAATGTAAATTTAAATGACCCTGTTGTCTTAATAAGATTTAATTCATCCATAAATTCCAAATTTATAAAAATAGACATATGATTCACATTAATTACATCGAAACATTAAAAATGTAAGTTTTCACACATATTTATGAAAAGATAGTCATATCAGTCACAATATGCATTCATATTTTTTCGACTTCATATAAATATTTTTCGAATTAAATTGATAAAAATATTTTCTTGCCGCATTATTGTTTCTTGTTCAATTTTTAAAAATATAATTTCTGCCAAAATAAAAATATTCAGAATTGCACCAAATTTAATGAAGTTTCATATATCCATTAAAATTCTAATTATTTATAACAAAAGTCATAATACTGTATTTGATTATGAGATGAAATGGAGTAAATAAAATTTTACAATACTTTAAACATTGTATTTAATAAACTCCATAATTAATGCAGTCGAGTATACTAAGTTTTCTTTTTTTTTCATTGATTTTAACAATTTAAATTATAAAAAGTTTTTCTTTTAATCGTGCATATTTAAATTACCTAGAGCTTATCTGCTTATGAATTTGCTGTCAATAACATTCTTCGTCAATACATACCTATAAAGAGAAGAAAATAATGGATTTAGAAATCGTACAGTGCATCTTCAGTTAGTAGAGAAAAAGTGATATAGTCACATTAGTGTTTATAATTGTCCATTTCTGTCTTGCTTAATTTCAAGTATTTTAACAAACTATGAATATATTAAATAAAATTCGTGCAATACACAAATTTATCGTCCTAGAAATTCTGTCATAAAATTTTACCAGTGATACCCAGAAAATTTTGTTATTTATTTAAAATTTTAAAAGATATCAATATCAATTTATTAACAATTTGATCATCTTCGCACATCTATATGCTCCATTTGCTGACAATTACAGATATAAAGAATAAGAAGTCAAAACGAGCAGTTGATAAAAAATAACAAAGGTAAAGACCAACATTCTTGACTTTCATTTTTTTCAGTTAGAAACCTTTTAGTAATTCCCATTAAAACAGCTTCCTGAGAACCGTTTTCATCGCATGCACCGAGAGGTAAGTTTATGCTGTAGCGGACTATTTCAAATGATATATCGTTTGCATAATTAAAAGGGAACCATAAATAAAGCTATTAATGAATTTTGCCTTAGTTAAGAATTCTGTTGAGCGGAATTTATTCGTTATTTGAAGTTTTAATACGGTTATTAATAAATATTACATTAATAATTAAATTAATACAAAAGGTTCTTATGATATGAAGTGCTAATTATGCACAAATTACTTAGAGAATGTCGAGTTATTTTAAGAACCATGGATGAAACTTCTATTCAGAAGAATAGAATATAATAAATTTAAACATTTACAAAAAAATTTTATTAAGACAGTTTATTGTTGTAGTTCATCTAAAGAGCTAAATATTAAATGATGGCTTATATTGACTCAAAATAAGAGTTTATAATAATTTAAAAAAAGGTTTAAAAAACAGAAGAAAAACCGTCCTTAAAATAATTTAAACATCACTTGATAAATTTTCGCACTTTTCATACCCATCTTGTAGAACAAATTTTTCTTATAGTACATTCTAATAATGTTTTTTGATGCGAATTTATAAAGTTTTTTGTATTTCTGATGCTCTGAAAAAATAATGGTGAAGAACGAAAATATCTTGCCTAAGAAAAATTTTATAAATTCCCTTATTTTGTATTATACTTACAGGTATGCCATGCATATATGCTGTAGTATCTTCTGAATAAACGACTATTTTATATGCTTAAAGATGTTTAAATTTAGAGTAAAACATTTGTTTCTATTTGGTCAGCATCAAAAATAGTTTGAGAGGAATGTACGTAGATTCTGTCAATATATATCAAATGTATTTATGTGTGCCAGGAAAAAATTTGAAATTACATGGAGATTAAATGAAAATTACGAACACCGAATTTTCATCTCGATATTTGTATCGAATAGATGTTTTGCTAAAAAAAAAAGAAAAAAGACGCGACAAAAAATGTATGTTTTTACGAAAAACTCGTAGGAACAATTCAATTTTGTATAATAGTATGCCTTTATTTTCATTTTCCGCGTTAATAACACTATTTACTGACACTTCATTCGATCAAACCCAATTTTAATATTTTCTGATTAAGCCAAGTTCGGTTCATTTCAATTAAAAAAATAAAATATTTCCGTGAAGTTAAAAAAAGTCTCTAAGGCTTTGTTTTCCATTTACTCCAGGATTACGAGTGAATTTTAGAATATTTGAGAACGAAAAAAGAAAGATGATCATAAAAGTCCGATGAAAACTTCGTAAACTCCAATAAATCCCTTTTCTTTTCCTTATGTAAATATGCATATAAGTTCCGACTTTGAATTTCAGAATTTTAAAGCAATCTAAATATTTTTCATCTTTCGCGAATTATTCTAAAAAAATGTTGGAAGCGAAGTACTTTTGATTTAAGAGAAATCTCAAATGGATTAATTATTGAAACGGTGTGAAAACTATCATTACATTCTAAACAAATGATAAATCAAAGTTTATTATGATTTCGAGACTAATCTTTCTCATGTTCCTCGAAAAAAAGTAATCCTAGTTTTTAACTTCACGCTAATTTTACCAGATAAATGTTATATTTTAAAATTAGGTTCAAAAAGCCCTTCTTGAAATTCAATATCTCAGGTTCAATATTATATTCCTATTATTATTATTAGTTAGACTTGTAAACGGAAGAGACCTCTATTAATTCATCTGATCTATTTTAACATGTTAGTATAATTTGAAATTATTTAAATTACTGTGTAAGCAAAATATAAATTCTTACTCCAAAATAGTATGCACTCGAAGTTTGATACCAGAGAAGCTTTTGCGAGCAATTTTGACGGCAACATTTGTCTAAACAGTTCAGAGTTAAAGTTGGTTAAACTTATTTACTTTTCGTTCTTAAGAGACCACTTAGTACAGTATAATTTATTCATGAAAAGATATAAAGTTTCCGCTGAAAAAATTATTTATCAAATCAAGAAAAAGATCATCCGGTAAATGCGTTTCAAATGAAAGATAATTTCATGATTTTGATAATTATAATTTTATAATATAACAGTGAATTTTTCCGTTTTGGCTCTTCCTCTGTATAGAAGCATTAAAAATATTTCAGTAAACTTACATCTCGTTAAAAATTTTATTATTTACAATTTCAACATCATTTGAAAACCGATTTCGGTCCTTCATCAATCTCAACATTTTTATGGAATGGTGACAGCACCACTTCTTATAATCTATTAAAATAAATTCCAATCTATATGTCTTTCTGATATATTTCTATCCTTAAGGTTTTAAATCCCACTCACGTCCACACATCCCGCGCATGACTCTCTTTTCTTCCTAACTATGCGAACAAAACCGAACTTTCTTGATCTATGTTCTGTCGTTGTATTCTCTAATTTGTCCCGTAAAATACAAGAACCTCTCTGATGTTGGCCTGAATGATTTGACTTTTTTCATTAATATTAGTGACTCCATTATAATTTATCTCTGTTATAAGCTACTGTAATCATTTGGGCAATAAATTTTATGCAAATTGGCAGCTGAAGAAATGTCAAATCTACTTTCAATCTAATAATTTCTCGCTTCATATAAGAATTACATGTGCACTTTATATTAACCATTCTAAATTAGAAACATAGAAACTTAAAAATTTCCCACATTTCTGTTTTTTCTTTAGCATAAATTCTAAACTATTCTTTGATGGAAAACGTTTCATCATTAGACAATGATGAAATGAAATGCAGTGCAAATTAACACTCGAACTTATTGTTAAAGATCTGTCATTACGCCTTTATCATGTAGATTATACATCGACAGGTCAAGATATCATGTGTGAACTATATAAATAACACATTTGATAAATTTAAAGAGAGGAGCTTGGCAATCTGAATAGATCATATAAAAATACAAAATTTGTTTATAAATTCATTAATTCAATTTATTGCAAGCAATATATCAAGTAAAAAAAGTCATCATTAATCGTTCCATTTAACTTGCAGTATCACATATCAAATATGACTGTCATTCTAACTCATTACAATGCCAAAGGAATGTGACAGAAATGCAAAAAAATTCAGACCCTCCAAAGGACATAATTACGCACGAAGCTATTAAATCCCTTTTTATTTCAAATGTCTGCTTCATTAATGTGTTTGCTGCTTCAATATGACAGCATCCTTCGTCAGCGCATGTTAATTTCACCGCAAGCACGGAAAAAGGATTCGAGAAAGCAAACGGATAAATGCTTACGGTAGCAACGATCGGCTTACGGCCCCGGATCAACGTTAGAAAAAGCTTAGATCGTAAGCCAGCTCAATTTTCCGCGAGAATTTTCCGAAGCTCCTTCAGAAATAACCCGATGATGATTTTTCATTTCCCCGTGGAATCGCGTACAGATCACTGACTCCTCGAACTTTTTACTTCAAAGTATTTATCATTCATGAAACGCGTGTAAATTAAATATACTTTTGTTTTCCAAAGTCTTTGTCTTTGCACAAAATCGACAAATATTTCGAAACTGATCAGAATTTTCACTCGTTTCACATAAATTTAATTGAATTGCGATGAATAAGACGATCACGATTAAGAAAAGTTTTAATGAACCTGCAAATAACAAACGGCAAGAAAATGAATGTCAAAATTTGATAGATTCCGGCAAATACATGAAACAGAGCCAACGATCTATTTTCGATTGCTGTGCAACTGGTGAATGAAAAGAAAGATCTGACTTTATTATTAACACATCTCATATTCATATCATATTTCAGAAAGAGTCAAGATCACTAATTAACCTGGATCCACTATCACCCAAGCTGTATGTTGAATTGTCCCACACATAGTTCCCAATAATATGTTAATTCAATTTGCGTTTCATTTATTACATAAAAATGTAGCTTTTCAGGCTTAAGTTGCTAAAGGTACTGCCTTATTAATTATTATTCTTTATTAAAGCTTAATAATAATAATAATAATAATATAAATTTTGAGTATATATATATATATATTAAATTTATTAAATAAGTAAAATACTGTTAAATCCACTGGGCCCAAAAAATGCCGAGTCGCAGCAAAAATTACGAGACTGTTATTGGTCCTCTCAACGCTTTCGCAAATGTCAACCCCATCAACTTAGGTTTGCAGTCACCCTCCGGCTCCACGCTACGCCTGCGAGTGCGGCGGGTTGCGGTACAAAATTTTCCTTACTCTTTCATATTTTCCATTAACGTGCATAATTAAAAAATTAACAGCGGAAACTTTTTTTTATTCACCGGGTACCGGAGTTAAGGCATCGGGAAATTGTTTTGGAGCAACTTAACATTGCAGCAGATTATTTTACTTAAAGACGGTCCAACGAATACTTCCCGTACAGTGAGACAAATTGCAGTTTAATGATAACGCATTATTTACTGTACTCGAGTATTCTGCAAGTTTCGTATTTATCTTATTCCATATTGGTGAAATTAATTCAAGGTACACATGAATCTTTGATTAGTTACACATCAAATCACTTAAAGTTTACTGAAAGATGATTTAATTCTTCATTTTGGATTCAAGCTGTGAGAATATAAAACAAGACAGAGAGAGACTTTTCAACGGGCAGGCTTTTCAAATTTTTTCCGGCTTCTCATATCCGAGATATCCTGGCAGCAAATTCCAAATGCTGCAGCTCCGACATATATTTTAAACTTCCTCAACTACATTAAGAAAACAGTTATTTAGGTTAGCTAAATAAAAAGGGTAAAATTCAAATTAAATCCGAATTAAAAAAAAAATATATATATAAGCCTTGTGTAAGTAGTATAAAATACTTGCGATTTTCTAACGGAATATACTAAAAAAGCTATTGTTATCTATCTCGAACTAAATTGAAGAATGTAACTGGAAAAACATGAATGTAGGTAGCATATTAGGGAGACCACGAGGAAGAAAATCAATTACTTCTTTATATGCAGCGGACAAAAAAAAGAAATAATTTTTATTTTTGGCATCCCACACGACCGTTTATGATAATCAATATGCAAATAGCAACGAGGAGCTCCGAGGAAATCACGGAGAAGGCAGAAGCAGGTTTCTAGGATGGAACCTCACTTGGTGGAGCTAACGACTGAATGAACCACGCCTCGGAACCACGCGAGTCCCTGGAGTTCACGGAGTCGGCTCGGCCTTAGTTCATTGAATAATCAAACTGAAAACCAGTGGTGTCCAAAGCGATCCTAGCTCTCAGTGACTTCAAGTTTGTCTCTGAAAAAATAAATATTTTTCAGAGGCGAAAATAAGGTACTTACCTAGCCTCGTGTAGATTGAGGACTTAACTGCGTCTTAAAATTCGAATGATTTGATATCCCGCCATTTGAATTTGAAAATTATTGCTTTATGTTTGGTGAACGCTCTTTTAAAAAATGATTTTCAAAATTCGCGATATAATTTTTTCAACATTTGCCTTGTTTTCTCGAAAACAATGAAACTTTATAAGATATTTTAACAAATAAGACAAAGTATATAAATACCTTACAATTCTTACATTTAAAATTAATAGTAAATTAGCTTTAACAATTATTTTAACATGAGGTCGGAGTTTTGTTTGAGATAAAGATCTTTTAGGGCTTGGCATTATTCAGTTAGTCTTACATCTTCTTACGCAAGTATCTCGTTATCAATAATCTATAAGGCGGCTATCTTTTATTGCCCCTCCCTATCCCGCTAGATACCTGAAACTGTCGTAAATTTTCAGGACTCAGCCAACCCAGTCATAAAGTTATAACAATTATGATCGAGGCTCGGCATAATGACAATACCAAAATCTGACGTTTCTTTTTCAGGATTTGAATGGTAATTAGCTTTAAACTAAAAAAATAATGGATCAAAACAAAAATCAAATCCGATCATCGGTGAAAAGCAGACTAAAATCCTCTTATTGTTATTGGTGCGTCAAAGAGTGGCCACTTTATACGGAAATGAAAATATTTGTGATGTAAATAATTTTGTTTAGTACCCAGAAACTTTGATCGTAATTCTTAAAGGTAAAAAATTTCAGGCTTTTTAGTGCCACTATACTAAATAATTATCCAATTCGTGATCTAGTTTATTGTTGTTGGTTTATTTTTCCACAAGGTATAACTGCACAATGCGTGGGGTCTAATGAAGCATTCGATTTATTATGTATACTGAAAATATTCTCATTTTTGCTTACTAATTTATATTAAAATTGAACGCTTAAGCACGTGAGACAGATCATTGCAAACTTGAGGAAAAGGCGTAAAAAATTTTTAAATTATAATAAATTAAACTTAAATAACAATTCAAATTTGCAATTTATTTTAGAAAACAAGGCAATTGTAACAGTAAAGTTATATTCCTGAAAACAGCTACAACTTGCATCGTTAAGGAAAATGAAAACTTATTTTCAACATTCTTAAATGAATTAGTAAGAATATCAAAAACACATTAAAGATGAGCTTTTATAAGGTGAACAGTCTTCGATTATATCTCAAAATAAGGACCAAAAGCAATGCATCAAAAAGCCAAAAGTGGATTCGCAGCAATGTCCCTGAAATATGCTGCAGGCCATTACCTTATTTCCAGTGATAAAGATTTTACATTTTATCAGGATCGGTTTTACTTAAAATTCCAGTTTTCTAGGTAAATGGAAAGAGCTAATTCCGCAACTTAGGAAGCTCTTTCAAAATCCTTTGTAGAAAATCACTACAAATGTCTACGAAATTGAGGGTATTTATTTACCTGAGATCTAAAATATCTGTCAATCGTCAAATCTAAAATTCATTCTGATTATATTCGCTTCTTTAATTAAATTTAGTTAATCGAAGCTATTGCCTTTGAAATAAAAGCCTCCGCAAATATCAGTCACAAGGTAGAGGTTTATGTCCAGAATTAGTATGTGCTCCAGTTTCATCTCTCCTGAAGGAAGAAGCATCCCAAGGGTATGAATGATTTATTTCGCCCTAAAAGTAATTAAAACGCTATTTTAGTTAAAGGAAGATTAAAGCTGTAGGTTAATAGTTTACGGAACTCTTGTACCATTAACAGCCTCATTATATTATAAAAAAAGGTCGGAAGAAAACTCCGGCATCCCAAAAACTTAAAAAATGCGTTGAGAATGCTGTACTAATTGATTTTCATCAGATCAAAGTATTGTCATCTTTCCGGTTCCTGTTGAAAAAGAATGGGTATCAAAAGTCACGTACGTCAAAAGAGAATGTCTAGCTTGAATAAAAATTAACTTAATGTGAGAATCGGCTGTTATTGGTCAGAATGTAATAACCATGTTTTATAGACAGAAGCTGTATGAATGAAATAATTATATATAAAATTTGGATGAAATGCCTAGATCTATGAAAAAATTTTCATAAATCAGAGTTGAAAAATTCAAATCTACATAAAAAGATATTCTTGTAATAAAATGCTCGAAAAATAAAGGCAGATATTCATGAACGGGAAAGGAATGACATATTGTATCCCGAACTTTCCAGAGCAACAAAATCGAAAAGTAACTATACTGAAGCGGTTATAAAATATTGTCGATTACGATAAAAATAAAATTATATCCCTAACGTCAATTCTAATTCTACAGGAGCAAAATTAAAGTTTTTTACACCAACGCCCCCCAACGAATTATGCAAAGGCTCTTGCAAAACAAAAGCCCAAGTTTCAAAGCCTCTCCGAACAGTTGAAAATCTCATAATTACTGATTGCAAGTATTTTGCATCTTTTTACTTTAAACTCTGATGGCTATTTCACAAGTCTGAATATATATTTGTTAGCCTTCAGTGAGCAGAAGTTCCAAACTCGGGATATTCGCAATGATTTGGCTATACTGACATATGGAAGTGCAGATGCACACTTACTCATCCGGTCAGATACAATTCGCTTGAAAATCATTCTATTCGTATTAAAAAATCCCTTTTATTGTCAGCGAAAGCCTATGATGTAGCATTCGGCAATATATTGATACGTTTTAACAAAAAATTTTTACCTTTTGATCTCTCTGTAACATCTCTGTATTATTGATTATCTATTTTGCGATGGATAGAAACTCCGATTTTTGGTTTATACGACAGTCTAACGGTGCCCGACATAATGTAATATCCATGCTAGGAAACTTCCGCTCTCATTTTGCCAAATATCCAAGTGACATTTCACACGAACTTTTTCAGTTGTCCCTTCATGCGTGATATGCAAACAAAATTCCGTGGATTGCGCATTATAAAAAGGCAAAAATTATTAACTTTACAAATTGCGTACTGATTAAAAGTAAATAAAACACTAAATTGGATACGACTTTGCGGTTCTTGTCCCGTATTTTTTGTGCGAATCATTAATCGAAAAATAAAAGTTTCTAGCAAAATCGGATCCCTGCCGAAAAAATTTGTGTTGCCAACCATTCATACAAAGACCTAACGAAAAAACCGAAGCGTATGACAGATATTTATTCAGTGTGGCAAACTGGTTGCCCCTTCCTTGTTTTCACAATATTAAGATCACTCCGAGAACTTCTTTTTTTTATGCCAATCTCATTTCTCAAATTTCCTCCCAAATCGAGTCGACGCTGTATCTTAAACTGTATCCGAAAGATATGTCCTCAGGTAATTCATAACCATTAAACTGTTCACTTTGAACATCATCCAAAACTAGGAATTTCCCCTGTCTTCAATGCGCTCAGCACTTTTAAATCACTTTTCATGCCAAAAACAGTAAAAGTGGTTTTCATCAGCTTTGGAAACATTTCCCCATTATCGATAATTTTTTTGTCTTCTGTATTTCTGTTATTTGCATACACCAACTGGAATTATTTTAGGCTTCTGGCGACATCTTATGGTATATTAAAAATGTAATGACTCATTTAATTTAAAGTAATTATAAAAACATTTATGAGAATAAATTAAACTGGATTTTAAACTTTTCGGCAAAAATTATTTCATAAATGAAAATGTTAATATAACTTATCAAATAACAATCATACCTTTTCTTTTCTCCAAAAAGGCTTTAGTCTGGAATGTTTAAAAAAAATAAGTGATGTTAAGAGAAAAAAACTTTATAAACATTAATGTAGTGGTTAAGAGATAACCAAAACACTCATGCTTAGGAGCATGTATTAATTATAGATTCAAATTGTCATTTGGACGTAAATAAATAAGTATCAAAGCAATGTTAACCATATTAACTTGTGAAAGTATTTGAAGTAACGTCCCTTTTAAATGAAGAGATTAAACGATCTTGTATGATAATTCATGTGCGGGTTTGAAGTGAATATGCTGCTCAGAATGGCACACATTAAACATTACATACTACCCAATAAAAGAAATTATAAAATTTTTTTATTTCACTATTTATATGACCGTACACATGAGCTTAATCCGATACGCAAATATTCGTCACTAACACTAATGAAAACAAACAAAAATATGATGTAACAGAATAATGAGATTTATTCTCACCAACCGAATGACAATGCATGATATTCATAAAATCAATGAGTGTCATGCATTGTGCACTAAAGCCGCCAACGGCATTCGAAGCTCAATGGGTTATGGCCGGTTCAAAATTTTCACGTTTCTGTCGTTAGAACTGCGGAAAAGAACGAGTGCATTCGAAAAAACCGCAAGGCAATTATTAAAATTCTGCACCGCTTGAAGAATGATGTTCAATATAACAAAGAAAAAGATGAAATATAGACTAAACGATAACTTAATTTATTAAATTCATTTTGAAACCGCCAGAAGAAAAATTTTGAACTAATGAAAAGAAAACAATTTTGCCATTTAAGCAGTTCGACTCTGACAATTACATATTCCGCATTTCTCTGGAAAGGGAAATTGTTATCAACCTTATACGCTCATTTTACCTTCTGAATTATTAAGTTTATTTTGCTTTCAACGTGAAAAATCAGACGGCTTCATGTTGGCCGTTACACAATGTATTGATTTCAAAAATTAATAACATGTACTATAGATAAATCAGCCGGGATGGATTGAAACATTTTCTTTTCGTATGCATCAAATTATTTTTTTTATATTGAGAAATGCCTTCACGCTTTTAGGATATAGACTTAATTAAAAGTGATCGACCTGCTGGATTGTAAGAACAGCTAAATTTTATTTCGGGTGTTTGTTAATTAAAATTTAACGAATACATCTTTCGGTCACCATATTTAATTTTGAAAATTAAATAAGGAATACATGGAAAATAATTAATTTAGTTTAAGCTAAAAAGAAGTTTTTAAAAATTCAGGAGAATCAATCCCGAAGAGTGCTTAATTTTGAAATGAAAAGATTAAAACTATAAATCTAGATCTTTTGCCAAATCTGTTTTTTCAAAACGGAAACTCAAACCGACAGCAGTTTAACTTCATTTAATTAAAAATTTTTGATATGAAACGGTACCCGTGACCGTGGAAAACTTGAGTTCCAAAATGCTTTTAGACTTGTAATATTTGCTTGGTAAAGTACTTCCAATTAGGATTACGAAGCCGTTTCTTTTCTTACGCTCTGTTATTAAGTCTTAAAAATTCACACAACGACTATTATTTAATCCTCTAGCTAAACATGTTTATGAAATGTAAACAATATCCGAAACTTCAAGTTGTTATGCCAATCATATACATAAAGTTGGTGTCGTCAATCTTAATTATTAATAAAGCATCGCGGTGAACTTTCTCTAAAGGGTCCCATTATAAGTTTAGTTTCATGGAGAGCCAATAATCACTCAGGAACTCATGCATGAACTCCCATTAAATACCTTCTCTGTTATGACATTGTTCTTGTGCCTTCTACATTATTAACATCTGAATATTGGTACAGTTATTTACTTGTATGAAGACAATTTAAGATTTCTGATGCTTATTTGAATTTAAAATTTATTTTTTAAAATAATTAATTTATATTTAATTTAAAAATTCTGTGTAATTTTTATGTCCATTTTTTAGAAATTATTATTGCTATAAGAGTTTATGATATTAAAAAACAATTAAAAGTTTTTTAAAGAATCAGAAATAGTTTCTGCAAAAGCTTTTCGAGTAAATGGTTAGTGATGGGTTTTTTGACCGTTTAAGTTTCCTGTACTGGAAACTATTTGAGTAAATTGCGATTTTTAATATAAAATTTCGCCCATATTTGTTTCCCACATTTGGTCCGAATCATCGACATCATAGGATAAACGTCCAATATATTTGTCTAATTGTATTTTTAATTTTTTAATTACACATATGTGTAGAAACAAAAAAAACAAAAAAACAATTTTATTTTCGCTATTGCGATGTTTCAGTTAGATATATCATATGATAGAAAGTTAGTACAGAGAATCACAGCAATATATTTTTCTTTGTTTAAAGTTGAAATGAAATATATAAGAAGTTTGAAGCTATTCTATTTCAATTCATGCAAAAAGTTTTACCAGATTTTAGTTTTCAGAGAAACAATTATTTAGATCGCAGACTACCCTTTTTTCAGTCCCTGTTGGTTTATATGAACATAACGAAACACACGTATTCTGAAAATCAGGATTAATATCTTAATCGGAAAATCAAATTTATTCATGTTCATGTTTTTTTTTCAGTTTATTAATAAGACGATTCTTAAAGAGTGAAGTTGTCGGATATAAATTGATAATTATTTTTGTGTTTTGAAAACTTAAAGCTGTGTGGCACCTCAAAAAACCAGATCTCCGTGAAATTAAAACAGCATCAGCAAAAAATATTGATTTTGTGCAAATGTCAAGGCTAAAATACACAAATTCTTTATTTTGTTGATATGGAGAATAAAAACTGTCTCCATTTTTCGCGATGTCGTAAACGGCGAGAATTCTAAGTGGATTCGAAATAATTCTCGTTCGACGCCTCGAAAATTTACTTTTTGAGGGAGAATGAACTGTTTTTATAAGTGAATTAAGAGAAGCCGCAATGGGTCATTCAAGTCGCCTCATCAAAGCAATCCTTTATGTAAGGTTTCCTTCGATAAAGCCAGATTGGTCGAGGGGAAAGTTTGAGAGAATGTCCCAGAATGAAAGGCAAACCCAAAGAGACCTATAATTAGGTTTTACGCGAAAGCAGGTGCGGATAATGCCCTTTCTTGACCGCTTAGGAAGAATTTTCCGGACCCGCCAGGAAAATTAAATCCCTTCTGAACGGGTCGGCATATAACTTTTTCAAGAACATATTGAAGGATTTAACCTCTAGAATTTAAAAAAAATGATCCTTACCGGACTCTTATAAACTGTAAGGCTTTTATAAATTATTTATACAGGTTGATTTCGGACGGAAGCTTCTTACACAAGCAGAAATTCCGATTCCAACTTTCATCGAACGTTTTACAATCCGTTTATCAAATGCATCAATCTTATAATCAAATTGGAATAATTTTGAATGAATTCGGCTAATAAAAAAATAAATTAGTAAAAAATGAGTTTCTCACTTTTGACTTTTACTGTAAGATCACCGTCTTACATCATTCCCATATAAAGAAATGCACTGGTTCCGAGGTAGCACGCAAAGCCTTAGCAGCTATCTTCATTGCAAAATTTTTCTTGAGGGAATACTTTTGAACCGTAAAAGCTTTACTTTCCCCTAATTCAATCAATAAAGAATGGCGCCATTAGAAAGTTTAAATAATTCGGTAGGAGCGGAATAAAATCCGGGAATGAGTTTGTCTTCTAACATTCTGGCTGGAAGCAATCTCATTCTCGTGAGAAACATGAAGCGAAAATCAATTCTGGAGACGGTCACCCTCTTTCTCTTAGGAGATGAAATGAATCATGAAAGCAAATGCATAAAATCGAAATAGTCAACTGTTCAGTGAGGCAACCTCCTGCTGAAAAAGAATATTTAAACTGAGGAAAAAAACAAATAAATGGATATAAAATATTGAAGAGTTTAAAAGAAATTCCTTTATACATGTTTCTTTTGGGTTTCTCAATAAATTTATTGTCATTCAAAAATCAGATCATCGAGCAAAGGACCAGTGCACCCTAGCCGTGCCCTATTGCTCTCTCCCTGGTTTAAAAGAATTTTCCTTTTCTTATATTTTTAGATTTGGATTTGCCTGCAACATACTCTTCGCAGTATGTTTTAATCTTTATCCAATTTCGATAATCATCATTTTTAGTAAGATAATCGTAACTATCATCTGAGGAAGATAGCATGGTGCCTATTGGTGTATGCACCATTGACTTTTTTTTAATCCATTTAAAGAAAACTGATCTTGGATTTTGCGAAACACCATCGTACACTTGAAGGCTATGGTGCTAAAATCTAGGCTGGGATGCTAAAATCTATCGTTTTACGTGCGTGATTTGTGAAAGAAAAACGCGGCGAGAAGGAACGTAAAGCCAAGAAATAAAAGCTAAAGGAGTACAGACTTATGAAAATCATTTTAAAAAGCGTGAAAAAGGCGGAGAACAGAATACAAACAGCTAATTTGACTTTAAGGCTATGGACTGACGACAGCAGTCCTTACTTAACCTTAAAGGCAGAGTGAAAATCGGTGACGAAGATATGATCGTTAACGGTGAGCGAATTGAATTAGATAACTTTGGAGACAATCCCAATACTGAATAGATGCAAGATCCCATTAATTGTGTGGGATTCGTTTGCGAAGCCCTGTTGTTACACGTGGGCAAGATGATTTTCGTTTTACAATTATTTCATTTGATGTAGATAAAAAAAAATAATCTTATAAAATAATTTTTAAATAAGCTACAGCAATAAAGTAGTCTGAAATATATAAAGGATGCATGCAAGCACGATACGAGTAAAATAAATTTTATTTTAGACGCTGTTTCCTTCGGTTGTCAAAAAAAGTAAAATCATTAGATTGCGAAGGAGAAATTATGTGAAATTTTCATCTGCTTTCAAAAGTTTTAGGAAAATTCAAAGAAAATTTTTATTTAGAGAACTTGAATTTATATCCAAACATAAATAACAGGTTTGGGAAAATCCAAATATCCCCGACTTTTTGCATTGATTTCCCGCTTCAATATTCGTAAATTCAATAAAGATAAAAGAAGTGAAATAATTTGAAATTAATTTTTTCATCTGAAAATTTCATTCAGATAAAATCCTGTGAAAAAAACTGAAGTAAATGAGAAGGATGGGATGGATATGTAATTGTCAGAGAGCAGGCGAAGGAGTACTGCCAAGGGTGGAGAACCTAATGCCAAGCAAAAAGCCATAAATCAGATCCCAGGACATGAAGCAGCAGCTACAGAGATAGATGAGATCATCGTCCTATATTTTACCCCCTCTCTTTATGTCCCAGTTTCAGGTAATGATAAGATGAAACTATTTATGTCCAGCCATTTATGGTGCAAATAAAAAAATCTTCATTTTTATTTATAATGAAAATTATCCTTTTATTCATTCCTTGTGTGAAAGGCACACACATCAGCTAACAACCGGTCGCAACGGACAAGATATTCGAGAAACTTTCGAGTGCAAACTGTTATTAAATTAGATTCCGATGCCCGCAAAAATAGATTTCAAATTAGCTTTTTATATAGATTTCTTATGAATTTTCTCATTGAAAATCAAGATTTTGGAAATGAATCTAAAAAATTTCTGGGTGATGCCTTTGAGAAAATTGACTTTGTGACCCCTGAAAATTTGTCAATGCTCAAACTTGAATTGTAGAAAATATATTGTGACCGTACTCAAAAATATCTTAACCCTTTATCTTAAAATGACTGAAATTTAATATAAATTTATATTAAAAGGAAGAAACGTATTAATATTAGAAAAAACACATTTCTCAGTTAAAAAAAAAAAAAGAAAATCATAACTTCTGCATATGTCCCGGCCTCTAAGCGTTAAATTTATCTTTTAAAAAGAATATCTAAACTGACATTCACTAAAATTAAAGAAGTAATGTTTTCAAGCGACTCTTTACCCTTGTCCTTCCTCAAAAACTAATGATTCTTGACGGGATCACTCAATTTTGCATTCGAAAAACATGCAAGATCAATCGAAGTCGAAGAATATGAAATCTTCCGTAAGACATTTCCAGTTGTTGAAAAAAACATTCGATTTCCATTCGTTTGAGATTACAAAACATTTTGACGTTTTATTCTAATCATCTGCAATGCATTCAAGTGATTGGCCCGCTACAAATAAAATGCACGCAGCTCTATGAAAATATCGTCAAAATATTGCGTGCATTGTCCACGCAAAATATATGAATAACGAAGATAATGAATTCGCTATAAGCCGCGGCGGCACTTTATCGGAATTTACCGTAAACCCGGGCTTTTTTAACGCTTTTTGCGGAAAATTCTGGACGCCCGATATGGAGATCCGCATCAGAAACTCCTGGGTTATGGTGTTGCACTCTGCTTCGGAATCTTCGAGTAAAAGGAATCTAAACTGCGGTATTTCGGTGCGGAACATGAGCGGTAAACCCCCTATCTCTCCGCCTTATCCTCAACTCCCCACGAACGTTTACTCACCCCGTTTGAGCATTACTACATAGTGCTAAAACTTTAATTAAAATAAAAATACCTAAGAGCATGCAGGGAAAGAGGGTGAATCTTTTCATTTTTATGACATAAGCTAATAAGGAATTCTCTGTGAAATTGTTTTGAGTCGTTCCATTAGTTCCAACCTTTGCCTCAAGGAAGGCCTCATTTTCAAGCAAAGAAAATTTTTTTTTCAGCTCTCCTGATAACTTTTCCTTTCAAGTTATTTCATCCAGGCTTTTTCCCTCTACCGAGCCCTTTATTCCTCGCATGTTCTTTCTGTGAAAGTGATTTAGGAAAATAATGGTCAAAAGCCCCTCCTTTGCTATTTACTCCGAAAAACAATATACCCACGATTTATTTTATGAATCCCAAAAATGATCCTAAAAGTGAGAGAAATGAAATCGGAGTTATCCAGGGTTCAGATGGAAATAAAATATTCATCCTCATGTAGTAGTTCATCTTGGTTTTAATAATTCATCAATTGATAAGTCGAGAAGTTGTGAAAAATGTTACTTTTCAGTTTCCATTCATTATAGCCTCCGCGTTTCTCCATATAATAAAAGAGATTCCTTTTTTCCACATTCAAATCTTTAAAATCTTAAGAACTCCTTCAAATTAGATATCGAGATGAAAGAAATTTGCCTAAGACGCGGATAATTTATCGAAAAAGTGTCATTGTCTGTAGGACATTTGAGATAAGATATCTATCTCGTTGTCTGTACGAAGATATCTTCGCAGCAATTTTTATAATGAGCCTTGGGTTGATATCGGGTAATCCCGGCCCAACAGTTTTTAATTCAGTTTGAAGCAACAAACTCCGTTATAAAGTACTTTTCTCGGCTCGTGAAATTCCATTCAATATCATAGTGAAAAAAGTTTTGCAGACTTATCCAATCTATCTCCAGTATACAATTCTCCGCTAGAGGTTTGTAAAAAGTGTTTCTCTTTTAAAGACACTTTCCTTCCTCTCGTACTGCTGCATTTTAGCTGGAAAACCAGTCAAATCGAAATAGCAGTCGCTATTATACTAAGATTAATTAACTTGAAATTTACTTTATGTTGAACATAAACTCAAAAGATTTATTTGTACGATATGCATGTAGCGTTAAAAGTAATGCGTTTGACAAAGGCAGTATAGATTGCTTAATTATTGCACTATCATTATACTTCTCCTTGTAATTATCTCCCTCATGTATGAGTATTTTAAGTATCAGGTGAAGATATCTGGTACAATCACGGTGGAAAAATTTTAATGTTAAATGATACATTAATGCGAATGAATAATCTGATGACAAAAAATCCTTAACATTTTTTTAAACTGAACTGTTGGCGTGAATTGAAGAATGGCATGGAAAAAAATAATACATAAAAATTAACCTACATAGAATAATAATAACTGAATAAAGTTGATTTTTGGTTTGAAAAAAAGAAAAATAATTTTGACATATTCAAGGTTCTCAGATTTGAACAGTAGTGCCAACGTATCCCACGATATCTCCTTTCCTTATATTTTCTTCTTACTGCAAGTTATGACATGAGTCTATACTAGGACATTACATTCGAATACATTTAAATATGCATATTTTCAAAATTTTCAGTTGAAAGTTCCAAACTCCTAATGCAATTGAACCTTTAAATACACATATGTTGCCCGAACCAATACATCATAAAAGAGGCACAGATTTTCTTTACCTATTCCTCACATCCCATCATATTTTACTGGCATTAAACAGTCATAAAGATGAGATGACACGGGAAGAAACCTGCTTTACATATGATAAGGCTTGAATGAAGGTAGATTATTGACATTTAAAATCCTAGAAAGTAATACGAAAATTCCTACGGAAAATAAAAGAAGTATATATATTCTTTCTTTTTATAAATCAAATTAGATGAAATCAATCAGAGAAAAGATATTTAATTTGAAATAAATGGTTAACTGCTGGGAAATATAGCAAGTAATCTCAAACGAATATTGTGTTAAAAGTGATGGCCATTTCTAGAATCTCTCTCAAAATTATTCTTTTACATTTATTTTTCTTTGGACGAACTTCGCGACTATCTACCAAAAGAATCTAAAACTGGCTGAAAATATGGCGAGATTTGCAGCCGACCTCCGCGTTTTTGTATTCGAAATGTGGTCCGGCGGAAATATTTTAGATTTTTCTTCCGATTTACTTCGAAAACTGGAACAAAAATAAATTAGTTGGCTTTTCTTAAAACTTATAAATTTAGCAGTAGCTTATTCGCTGATTTCTCTAAGATTAAATCTTAAGTTGAAAAAAAATGACTTTTTTGGTTTCCTCTACATTTTCAATGGAAGTGAATGTACATTGCCACAAATAACACGAATTAAATTTAATTTTTTTAACAATTTATTTATTATAAAAATAAATAAGTCAAAATTGAACAAATTAGCTATGACCGTTCACAAATTTTATTACGTAAAAGATAAATGGTAATATCATTCCACGTAATTTTATTCAGAATTTCATACATCCATTGATTATAACATATAAGAATATATATTTTGAGCATCATGTGAGTTACATTATTCTTAAGATCAATGTAGAAGGTGTGTGAAATGGGGCATCGTGAATTGAATCAACATAGTAAATTAGATAAATTAAATATGCAATCAAGAGTAAATCTTAATGGGGTTTAAATTGACTTCTTAATGAAAAAAGTTAATACGAAATCAGAAATTCTTATTTTACATAAAATTTACAAGAAAAATTTGTTCATATCCGATTTCCCGAATAAAAAGATAAAAGTGGATGGACGCTTTCAAATAAATATGTGATCTGAAGATTTAGACGCATTGCCATTTAGAGCGAGATCCCTAAAAATATATTCTATTTAACGGCAGCGAATTTTTCGTAAAATTGCTTTGAATTTTATTTTCAAGAGCTTTCCATCCAAATACATTTAAAAAAAATTTTTGAGATAGTAATTCGAAGTTGCATAAAATTATTGTCTCTGCCTCGTGAAATCCGATTGATGTTAAAAACAATAACGTACAAGGAACAAAACACGGTTTATTTGATAATTATAACACATGTATGTGGGTATCCACTCAACAGTGTCTCAGTCCGATCAAGCTAAAGCATTATTATGAGCTGTTAACGTTTCTCTGACTCCCGCAGCTTTATATCAGTTTAAACTCAATCTTTCATACTTCTGAATTCCCGTTTCCTTATATTAAACAGTCGAACATCGTATGAAAATTCAAATATTTAATCGCACTGTCAAAAGAAAGGCGTCGGGCAAGGCTTTGAGCCATAATAACTGAGCGAGAGTCGTCAAACCATTAATCAAACTAATGATTTAATAAAGAATAACAGAACCCTTCGAGGCTCGAAACCTCAAGAGCCGAGAAAATAATCGAGATGAGACACGGGATTACCGCTGACGGTCTGCGGATAGCAAAAAAGGTTTGGAGAGAAATCCATTTTTACCAAAGCAAAGAGAGAGCGCCGAAATGGTGCCCGCGAACAGATGGAAGAAGGGGAAAGAAGCCACTCAAAAAAATTTATGGTGTTATTAAGTGAAATGGAACACGGCCTGCGGCATATTAGAATTGGATGAATGGCAAATGTCGGAACGGCATTTCCTCGGAGGAAATGCGAAACAACCCAAAAAGTTTCGAGCGAAGTGATAGATATCAGGAAAGAAATAGAGGTCAACTCCCTGCAGCATTCTCAGATTCTGCTTCGTTATTAATAAGCAGTTGCTCCTTCCTCTGTTGTAGGGTTTCTCGAAAATTGCCTGAATGTTTTAACAACATGTTTACTGCAACCTTCTCGGTTTCCATCACCTCCCACACCCGAGCAACAAGCCTTGAAACTCAATGAGCCAACCCCCTAAGGTAACGTCACTATTTGATTATTCCAACGTTTCATCCGCGCCTTTGACTTAGCCACGAACGTGGAAGAACTGACTGGTGATCGACTAAAAGTGAAAAATAAAACTGAGACCCGGTTGAAAGATAGGCAAACGCGATTCAAAGGCACGAAAATGGTTTTGGCACCTTCCAAACGAGTACGAATTTCACTTCAAATTGCCAAACGGCATTATGATAATGATAATAATAGCAACGCAACCTGCAACCAATGAATATTGCCTTGTAAGAATTCCATATTTAAGATTTTCCTAGAGCTCGCACCACAAAATATTGGAATTCGGTAAAAGTTATGTGATGATGATATTTTCAAAGGAAGGTGAAGTTGATTTTATCTAATATCTGAGTGGATAAAATTTTAAAGTTATATATGCATTGGCTAAATTATAAAGTTATACAATATAATTAATTTTAAAGTTATATATGCATTTAAATTCTAAAGCGTATGTATAATACGCATATCAGTTACTATATATAACTCATGTGAATGTACATAATTGAAAATATTTAGCGTTAATTAATAATTTATGTCTTTAATCAAAAAAATTTAGAAAATTCAAAAGTTTGGCCATTTAAATTTTGACAAAAATGCAAAACTAATGTGAAATTTAAAAAAATTTTACTGTTTTTCGCATCGCTATATTCCTTGATCCAAAATCAGGATATGAAATTGGGGGAAAATTGTTAATAATGAGAGAAAGAAAATAAAGCAAAAATGAACCGCAACAGGTTCAGAAATTAAAATTTACGGAGTTCAAGAGAAAAGTTGATTAAATCAGTTTGTAAGAAAATTTCACAAATCGCTTTTATTTAACGAGGGCTGTAAAGGAAATAAGAAAACTGCCGATATCTCTAGGGCACGGAAACCGAAGAAAACTGCGAATAAACAATAAGTGGAGGAAGTTTGGAAAAGACGGTTAGGAAGGAAGCCCTTGGGAAGAGTAAATGTTTCGATAACGGTGTTCAAAAATCAAAACTACCGCCAGTATGTATACATATCATTAATTTCCATCTCTAATATATATATCATTAAATCATTATTTCACAAGCAACGTAAAAGGAAACAAAAAATTATAAAAAAAGATTTTATGTTAATGTACTTTGGAGGAACTTCTTGTTTCACCGTCATCCGAAAGTGTCCGCTAACCGAAACAATTTTCGTTATGCGAGAGAGAGAGAGAGAAAAAAAAAAAAGCAACTGACCCAACAGGAGCAAATGAAAAATTAGCAACAAAACGGTCAGATTTGGTAAAGAAGAAAAATTTTCTCCCCAGGGAAAGGGATATCTGGAGCAATAAAGGGAAGAATATTTTGAAACTTAAGAGAAGAAATTTCTACGACATTAAGCGAAGAGGAAATTGTAGAATTTTCAGGTAAGCGGAAATTGAGCCGCGAACGAGAACTTTCGACTTCTCTTTCTCTGTGCGAACTGAGGCAACCGCCTCGCCTTCCCACGTCGCAAGGCTCAGGAATTTTGCATATCGGGGTTCGGCATTTGACGACGGCAAAAATTGGAGCTTCCAGGCGTGCCCGCAAAAACAGCTCGGATCGAACGCGAAATGGCCTGAGCAGAAGAAATTTCGCTTTATTATTTTCCCGGATCGTTAGAATTCACTTAGAAGGAGATAAAGAGAAGTCGACTTCGTCGGTCTCCTGCGTGGAGCGACTTAAACCGAAAGCCAAGAAATTAAAGTCTCCATTTTCCGACTTATTGCATAATTTAACATTTAAAGATTAGAAAAAAGAATTGTGCGGAACTTCATCCATATAATGAATAAACAAAGAAGATTTTCGCTTAGTTTTATCCTCCCGAATTCATTTGCTCCCCGAGTTTCGAGCCATATTTTTTATAAGAATTTTTTTGTTCATCAAGGATCAACGACGCTGAGCATCAACTTCAGAAAATTCTACTCGGGACTGAAGCTCCTCTCTAAATTGCAGGATAAATGGCAATGAAAAATGTACTCTCGAGAGTCTGCAAGCAGAAGAAAAGCAAGGACACAAAATTATGCATTAATAAAGTACAATCAGAGGTAAGGAAAAGCATTGCTTAAAGCTTTTCATTGTTTTCATGACTAAAAACTATAAAGTATGAAAAATATAAATAAAATTCAAAGACCGAAGGACAATATCTTATTTTTATCAAGTGGCAGTGGCTTCTTTCTTCATATGAGTATTGCAATATAAAGAGGCTTCGATGCTGATTTTACGCGAGTATTGTTGTGGTATGGTTTTGCAAACCAATTTGTTTATGCAAATAAATATCAATAACTCCTTGGATTACTTGAAAAATGTAAAAAATATTAAAATAGCAGCATTGATAACCTATAACTAAAATTTCCGTAGTAACCCAGAGGAGTAGAACTGAACCGGGAGTTGATTTGAATTCCAGATATGATAATTTCCCGAACGTGCGATTAAGGCCGAGATTTGTACAGCAGCAGAAACTGCAGAGGCCCCTGCTGTCAATGCAGGAGCATAAATCAGAGCGCTCATAACTATTTGCAACCATAATCTTCATAAGGAAATATTTATCTCGGTTCAAAGGCCCATTGCTGCCCTAATCTGAGGCTCAGAATTATTTGCCGGTATTATATCGAACTAATATTACGGACGATTCGATATTTTTCTTGTTGCGATATTTTACCCCAATGAATTTTTTAATACAAATTTTACAGTACTTATCATTTGCAGTGAAACTTCAAAGTTGATCGAATATAAAATTTTTATTTCCCCGAGCATTTAAACGTTTCCGGCATTTTTCCGTTTTCGGAAAATGCGATTGTTATCTGCAATCGACATCAAAATTCCTCACGGACGCAGAAAGTTTTAAGATAAAGGTATTTATGCAAATTAATATAAACCTGCAAAGACATATTGATAAAAAAAAAAAGCAACACGTAATGCATTCCGGAAGTGGTAATATTGAGATTTTTCAATAGTAGAAAGATTACATTTTTTTTTCAAAATAAAAGATTACAAAGAATTCGACAAATTAAACTTCAGGCAAGGAACGAGTCAAATATTTTCCGAAAAATTGTTCAAAGAGAACTCAAAAGAAGAAATTCCAAAATTATGCTATGGAACAATCGAGAGAGGTATGTAAAAAACACATGTCAGTTCGTATCACTGGCTTATCGCACCAAAGGCATTTATGAATAAAGTTTAAATTATTTCAACAAAAACGGAATTAAAGGGTCAACAAAGTGCTTCTCATACTTTGATACGTTCCTCTCGGAAAGGCTGTAAAATTATTTTTATTTCAACAGGAGCAATAAGATTCCGAGATAGAGTTTCACGGCTCGAAAAGGAGCTGGAGCTCCAGACGCTAAAATAAATGAAATGAAGAGAAAGAATTAAGAATTTCAGCGTCAGAAGAAGCGAAACCCTTATTTCACATGCCCAAATTCCTCGACAACATGTACGGCGGCGAGGTTTAATCCGGGAATTTGTCAAAAATTAAATAAATTTTTTGTCACACTGATTCAGATAGGTCGAAGGAGGTAAAGAAATACATCGGGCGCTCTCCTGAATTTGAGCATGCTGAAAAATAACCTAATTCGGTAAAAGGCACACGGTCCGCGGCTCGGTAATAATCTTTCACGTCCGACTCCGCAAATGAAGAAATTCCTACTCCGCACATGACGACGATACAATCGTTTAACACAGGTCCGTTCGCTTCAGATGCCCATCGACCATTCTTCACAGACCTAAAGGAATATTTTTTATAACCATCTTCTCTTTCACCCGCGCTTTTTCTATGATCCTCGGAGAATCCTTCTATTTCCAGTTCACTAAGTTTGATCATTTCACTGATTTCTCCGCACAACTTTTGATTCCACTTCTATCCCTTTTACCTTTTTCCTCAAGAGATAATGCTCCTCTTTCAAAAAATAAAATATTATCGTCTGAATAAATATTTTATGTCTACTTTTTTTCGATACATGTTTGCGGTGGAAAATATTCCTCGAACTTTACGATTCTGGTTACAAAAAAAAAAAAAAAAAAAAAAATCAAATATCAAAAACCTCTCCGGTTACCTGCCTTGCAACTCCCTCGAATGTGTTTCAAGTGGAAACCGGGACCTTATAATGTATTGTTTTCTTAAAAAATTAACTTCATGCCGTATTAAAAAAAAATACTGCAATTATTAATGTAGGTCTTTTTGCAGTGGTGCATCCGGAAGGTTCTTTCTTTTCTCGACTTTTACGTTCTCGAATGCAAACGTAATAATCATGGTGAGTCATGATGAGGTATTCGAAGCAGGCTGAAAGCTCGATTATTACTACATAATTATAATTAACAATTGTTAATAAATAATTTCTGTAACAATTGATCGTCGAATTTCTGTGACCGACACTACATAAAGTGGCATTTTCACCAAGGCTTCTGTCATTAACCACGTGAAATATTAAGAAGTTCATCAGCAAGCAATCATATTTGAGGACGCTTAATAACGCCTTAAAATAAATCTTCTGTGGTAATTTTTCGAGACCTCAAGAATCCTAATTAAACCAACTTAACTTCATTAAAACTTGAAAACACCATCATCTTCATGCTTCATCACCCATTCTTTTCCGCAGATTTCCTCGCTCCTCTGTTGTGGTTTGACGATAGTTTGAAAAGATTGAATGGAGCTGATCTGATCTTGTAAACTATGTATCAAAATCCATTTGATTAATATCTGATTTTTCTAAAAATTTACCTTGTGCTCCTGATTTTCACCTGATGATTTATACGGAACACGAATGAGAACAATTTGTTTTCTTTCAATTATCTTCAAACTAAAATTTTTACATATAAATAAACAGCAACACGATTTTATTAATTTTGGCTAATTTGTCACACGGGTGGCATCAAAACCAACAACTTTAAGAGATATCGTTAAATATCCAGTATTTTTCAAATATTTATGAATTGCAATATTATGCATCTTTTGCTTCCTAAAATTCGCAATCTATTTCTTTCGTCTACCAGGTATCCATTTCCGAAGTGCAAAAGCTTGTAGTTCACAGCCTTTACGTATGGGATCACCCTGATTTTCATAAATTTGAACATATTTGCTTCTATGGAAACACACGAACATTTTCAAGCATAAATGAACCGAAAACAATTTATTATGCGCGTCTGCATATACATTGCCAAATTATGTTTGCTGAAATTCCTTTTTTACGATTTCTGATGAACAATCAACAATATTCGATTTTCGAAAACATTCTGAATAGAAACAGGAATACATCCATCTTGCAATTTTTTTCTAAAGAACAGCGACAGCAATCGATGTCTTGTTAAATTGATCATTAGTTACAAACTGAGTTCCTCTATTGCAGCAAATGAAAAGGATAACTTTTATTTTTTCCTGCAACGATTTATACTAACCAGGTTCACGGAAATTATATTCAAATTTTTCTGAAATATCTTCCTATACCCATTTAATGATATTTTTTAATAATAATCACATTCTCAAAATTCTTTGAAAGCATTATTATTTCTTACTATGCAGTTTCCATTTTCTGCAGCAATCCATCCAAGCTATGTTCTCCTGCTTTGCTACTACCCCATTTTGGAAAGGCAGTTTTTTCACTGATACAAAACTGAAAATGTCCATGAATTTGGCATCGATTTGATTAACTTTTAAGAAAGGGGGTACTTTAAACAGAAAAAAAATGAACATTTCTCTTCGCATAAAATAATAGATATTTCTTTCAAATTAATATTCTCCTATTCATATAAATTATTTTGATTCCTTCTACTTTTGGCAACTTACTTAATACAGTCATTATTCATGTAACACAATCAGATATGATTGACTTCAATGATGAGTTATTTTGAAGTAATATAAAATAAATAAAATCTATAATTTAGGCATGCATTGTTTTTCTGCGGTTTTTTTCATAAGTATAATCAGATTGTTTCAACAAATGTAGTGCCCAATAATGAATAAATATTTGGCAACATTTTTATATAATAATAAGTAAACTCAGTCAGAACTAGAATACGAAATACTTCCAACTTAAAAAGTTAATTCTGATTCAAAGTTGTTCTGAACAAAAGTTCAATTATTTCTGACAATAGATTTTATTCATATTTTATTATTGATAAATAGATCCCGGAGGATTTACCTCATAAACACCCGTTCTATCAGGAAATTTTTGAATTTCACATTGTTTGTATTGTGGCTCACTTCTAACAATTGACATTTTATCGAATTTAGATGTTCTATAAAAGTAAGCCGAAATGTTTTGATAAAATTAAAGTTTTTAAATAAATTATGCATTTTCGTAAGATCATAAAACTTATTTCGGTCTTTAAACTTTAGTATTATACATAATTATTGCAAGTTATGTATTACTTTTTTGCATCTATGTCATATTAAATATAAAATACATTGTAGAAGACCTTAAGAAGTTAAGGAAAGTTACGTTTCCTGAAACTAATAACATTAAAATGAAAACATTTAAAATTATATAATAGTAGATAAGTAGATAATTATTCATAATAAAATATTTTATATCATCTGCAAAAAACAACAAGACGGAGAAATTAACATTTTTGTGAATAAGAACAATTTAAATATTAAATGAAAATTCTTTTATTTTATTATCATAAAATAATTTTGTCTATTAATATGTTATTTGCATAAGTTTAAGTATTCATTTTATTTCACAGTTGAAATTAACATAAAATTTTTCTCCTTATTTCTCACATTGTTAGCATCCAGGGTTCATTTCGAAAAGGAGATTAGTTTTTATATTTTTTTAGTGTTAGTATAAATAGTCTATTGGTGAAATTTCGCAAGTACATTACATTAGGAAATACTACGGTTATAACAGATCTGTAAGATAATTTTTTCCCAATTGAACGCCAATAACTAGATTCATCGAGCTTTTTTTAAAAATAGAATATTTTAATTTGAATAATATATTTATATATAAACAATATATCGTATGTTTTAAGTGTCAGAATTTTTGACTCTGTGCCAGCATTTTTGAAAAATAATTTTCTGGGATCACACATAAAATAGATCAAATCTGATGATAGTTGTTAAGATAATAATATAACATATATGATCTATCATGTCATTTATAGACTGAAATGTCTCAGCTTAATAATTTTTATGCTTTTGATACATAAATTTTTTTTTAAATCACAAAATCAAAATCTTTTAATCCATGAAATAAGTGAATATTTTAATAAACGAAATAAGGAATAAATTAATAAGCGTTTAAATGTTAAAACATTAACTCTCAATGAAAAATACTACAAGTATAAAAAATTTCAGTATTTAAACGATAAACTTCATTGAAACGGTTTTATGTTGGATCGCATTCATTACAGTTTTGGTTCAAAGTTACTTTTCATCTACATTATTGAAGGATACGAACAAGATAGTGGAAAGTAACTTTCTAAAAATTTAAGATTTCAACTTTTTATTATATTATATTATAAAATGACTTTTTCTGATATATTATTTTTCTTGAATCTGAAACTTGCATTGCTTCAATTCCATTCTTTGTAAAGAGAGTATTTTTCTCTGAGTGGAGGATGGAACGCCACTAACTTTTAAAGCCCCAATCTCCATCAGCTCCTCGTGGATTATGCGGTGACGATTCTGTTTGAATATTCCTACTCTAATAAAAACGCGATCGATTTAAAATATTTTTGTATTATTAATTTCAAGTGCTTTAAATATTTATATCTCAGATATTAATCAATAATAAGCGATTATATGGTGTAGTTCAATCTATTATAATCGAAGATTGCTTGAGAATTACATATATTAGAGTTCACCTGAAACTTTTAGCAAAAGTTCATTGTAGTCTTGTAGTCGGGTCATTTTTACTGGATTTGATTCTACATCTTTTTTCAGATTGATAGCTTAGTTCCTAAGTGACAAGTATCGTTTATATATAAATATTATTTGCGACAAGAAAATGCAATCATGAAGCTCTTTCGCACCACACTTAGTATATTTTGTCTGCATCACATTACGTTCCACATTTTCATATAGAATCGTATATGGTAATCATATTTATGAATCATATTGTCTTTAGTGACTTAAGTAAATATGAAATCCCATATTTAATAAATTACAATTTTCTTATTTCCGGAGAGAAACTTACCAATGAAAAGCACTAAAAAATTTCTTGAAGATAAATCGACTTCCTCAATAATTTAACCAATTATGAAAAGAAAATCTCAAAAGAATAAATCGCAAGACGTGATCACGGATTTTCAAATAATATTTTGTTTTATACTGAAAATTATTATTTATTAACTATCTCTTCTCAGGTACCTAACCTGGTGTATCGCCATAAACAGACAAACTGAATCGGAAAAAAGGTTAAAATTTCACAAGAAATATTTTTCAGTCGGAAAATTTACAATCTACTTTCAACCACTGAGTCTCGAGCGGTCTATTAACAAGAATAATTTTTAAATCAGTATCAGGCTATGAAAAAATATTTAAAATGTAATACAATTCGATAGTTATTATGCCTGAAGGCTATTGTAAGTAAGCACGGCAGCCGAAAGTATTTTTATTTTTCAAAAAATTTAGCAATTAGACTTTCTCTTCAATGTGCGTCATAAGTTCCAGCCGTCAGTTATGGATATATATTTGGCAAGATGGTTATACACTATGATGGAGTCGGATCTAAAAAAGCAAATTCTGACAGCAGCAGCTTGTCGAAAAATTTTCTGGCAGCTTCAACCGTGGAAAAAATTCGACAGCAAAAAAATCAACCGACTTTAAACCAGTGATGAGATAAATTTCAATTTGACTGTACAAGCGGAATTTCCACGTTAAAGCAACGTTCCTGTGATTGATGAAATTCCGTGAAGCCCGAAAACGGTAAGCAAGGTTAAGTTACCAAATCGTAACTTTTATTCTGACTTCTCTTTTCAACTACCAAAAAGTTTTTCCTCTTATCCTAGAGAAGAGTGGCACTCCCGGCAGTTAAAAATATGCTTGGATCGTAACTTGGAATCAATGCATAGCTGTGGCCATATGAATCTCCAGTTTTAATAAACCAAACCTAAAATTTATTCCATCTTCGCCGATCTCACCTAACATTCCTGTTCCTCATCAATCAAATTCGCGATCGGTATTAAATTCAACAATTTTATTTTCATTCATATTTAAATTCATATCCGTAGCCTTTGACGTCCAAACCATCCTTTTCCATGTTATTTATGATTCATTTGCTTTATATCGAACACCAGCTCAATATTCATTTGCTCGATTAAGCTCCCTCATGTATCAGATTATCATTCTCGTAAATGAAAGACCCCATCTCAAAGGGTCTTTTTATATTGTTTTGCTATTACTAAACGTATTCTTATTTTTGCCAGTTTCTCATTGTCTACAGAAGGTAATAGAACTTCCATTGAAACTATCTTGCCAGCTTTTTCGTAGATTTAGGATATTTAATTTGTTTATACATGTTTACACTGATACATAATTAAAAGGACCTAATCTAACGTCGTTAAACATTTAATTCTATGTTTTTTAAAACCTTCATGTCTGTTCCCCATCTCAGTCATTCATCACCATTGGTTTTTTCCTCCAGCTCCTTTTAATATTGGATTCTTCGACCGTTTTTTCCAATTTTGAAGTTACAATATTCAACTTTATAGATTTCTGGAAGAGAAAATTTCCAATGAAAAAAAATCCAAAGGAGTAAGATTTATCATGTAATATACAGGCACATAGAAGCTAAACTTTTGCATTTATCTCACATCTATTAAAAAAGGAAGTACGAAATAAAATCTTCGATAGCTAAATAAAATTTGGTTCTATTCTGTTTTAATATAATTAAACTTTCGTTTTAATATTATTTGGAAATATTTATTTTTTTAAATACTATCTTTTGCTTTTATGTTTTTAGTTTATATAGTGTAAAAAGTGTTAGCAAATGTGAAAATATATTTCTTGTATGAATGTAATAATGTATTATTAAAATACACTTTGATTATTAAAGTAATTTAAATTTTGCCAATAGGCTGTCTTTGTTAAAAATTTTTAATTATAATCGCATCACGCAAAGTCAACTTCAGTGGATAAAAATTCTAACCGCAGTAAATAATTACGGAATTTAGATTTTTACAATCACTAATATTAAAATGGTAAATATGTCTGCTATAATCAAAAGAACTGTTGTTTTATGTAAGTTTCAATAAGAGGCATGAAATATAATAAGTTTTATATTATGAATGAATGAGTTGTTTAAATTCGAAAATAAACCCTAAGTTTGGCATAAAAGCTCTCCGTGAATTAAACCATGAAAACTTGGGTTACAACAGATGAAACATTATTTCCAACAACCAAACTTACATACTAATTTTCTATAACTGAAGTAAAATTAATATTTAGCCAGCAAATATTAAGATTGATGGATGGATTAAAGTGCGGGACTGCATACAAAAAATTATATATTATACTTGGGAGGATCTCCAGGAAGATGCTTAATTGAAATAAGGCAAAATTTCAAATGTGACTCAAAATTTATAGCTGACACTTATAAGAACTGATTCAAATCTTTCGAGTGAATAATTATATTAATTAATCATGGTTAAGTTTATAATGTGGACAGCAAAAATTTTGATATCCTTCTCAACCGCAAAACTGCCGTATCCCTTTCGGGCTTCAACATCTGCTTCATTATATCCGTTTTTTAATTTATTCAACTAATACCTTGAAAACTTAAGCGAAAGTGATTTGCATTTCAAACATAAAATGATCCTTGTCTGCAGCCGCACAAAAAAAGTGAATTAAAAAAAATAAATGAACAAATATCTTTCAATATAATTTATGCAAGAACATTTTTACACGCACGAGTTTTTATTGTAAATTTTTTTAATCAAAAAAATTTTAAATTATTCTTTGGGCCCGTTACAAAGTGTGGGTCTGGTATATAGAGAAGCAAATAAAAATATCATATAGAGTTTTTTTGATGAAATGCGAATAAAATTTTTAGCCTTTACTAAGCACATACAGCAAACAGGCAAAGAAATGATTAATTTATCAGGAAAAATCCAAAGCGTTTTTATCAGAATTAACAATTTTTCATGGTGTTTACTAAAAAAAGTTGCCTAAGCTGTTGTTAACTTTAAAATTAAAATTTAACTTTGACATTGCAATTAGGAATATGAATAAATGGATCCGATCATATATTATGAAACAATATTATTATAGTGTTAATGAATAGCACATATATAAATTCAATGTGCTTTAGACGAAATTGTAGATCTAAAACATTTTCCAACAAATATAATAGGCACGAGTACAAATAAGAATTTGGCTTGAATAAACAATTATAAAAGAATAAAATAAAAAGGATTTTTTTTTGCTCATGCTGCTAAAGAGATATTTAAATCGCAATCAGCAAACCCTGCAAAATCAATTTTAAGACCCCAATAATGATTTATGGTTTGCTTAGCTACTAAAAGACGGGTGCAGTTGTTTAATGCTTAGTTATAATTCTGGTTTTCACAATGCAGTCGAAATATAGTAGCATCTGATACATAAATAATACCGCCAAAAATAAGGTTTCACATTTTATTTCTTTCAAAACAATTACTATTCACTGGCTCATTTCAAAGTGACTCGAAGAAAGTTTTTAAAACTGTACAGAAAAATTATCTCTTAGCATAAGTAAATTTAAAAAAAAAAAAAGAATAACTTTACTCTTTCCTTTAATAATTCTTCCATGATGCACTCGGACAAAAAAAATGATTTCTTGTGCATAACTTTTTGCAATTCTAAATTCTTCCCAGAGTTTTTTCTCGTGCGGCCAAAAAATTCTAAAGGATTTTCAACATTCAGTATTAGCTGAATTTGAAGATAAATGTGCTTTCGAAAACTAAAGTTTTCGAAAATTGTTTGGCCGATAGACTTCCGAAATAAGAAGCTGCCCAAACTTTTGATGATGATTGTAAGACGACCAGGGCTTCTTTTTTGCGGAAGTAAGTGGTTTCTGTTTCTTTATTTTCTAATTGTTGTTGGTATATTGTAAAAATGTTGAATAATAACACACGCCCGAAATATTTGGAAACTGCGAGATTTTGTTCCTTCCAAAAGATGAATATTTCCCAGGAGCATTTATAGTTAACTTACAACAGCTCCTGATTCGAAAGGATGGAAAAAGGAGTCTGAATAAAAACCAAAGGAAACAGATTTTAAATTCTTCATCTGTATCAGGTGAGATGCGCTTTCTGAAAAGTCAGGCTCATTCCTTTGTGAAACCTTATTAATCAGATTTAATCTTTTAATACCCGGGGTAACTACTTTGAGTAAGACTTATTTCATGGCTTTCAGCCTCAAGTTCCGCTTCCTTCGTTCGCTTGAAGCACAGACAGCAGGACAACAACGTTAAAAATGGGACGAGAAGAAAAGGTTTCGTCTTCGTTTTGTTTCCATTTAGATTTCGACTTTTGTATTTTCACTATCCGGAAAAATATCCCTTATTTTACACAAAGGAGACGGAAATTAAAGATATTGCACAAAAAAATTTTAAATTTGTCGTTTCACACATCTAACACATTAAGCTAAATAATTTTATCAAATCACAAACTCTTGGATTTTCCCATTTTGTTTATGAATAACTTTTTAGGACTAAAATTCAAATTCTATGAAAAGCAAAAGCAAAAAATTCAATCATTAATTATGTGATTAGAATAAAACAAACAATATTGAAATTGTCAGCGGGATTAATAAGGCAACATTTGTTAAAGGCAAAACCATTTTTACCCCAAAAAGTAAAGCTAATCCTTTCCCGTAAAGAGTCAGGTCAGAGAATCGTAAGATCCGAGACAAAAATGGACCAAGAGAAATTGTGCATAATGTAATATTATAAAAAATTTTCAAATATTCATCAAAAAACAAAAACCAATGGATAATTTTGTTTTAAAAAAATGCCGGTGACCTAGATTGAGAGCCAATAGCCATTCCGTGATATTAATTAATTTAAATTATCATAAGCGTCGTAAGATAGTTGCGGTAAGCAGTCTTCAAAAGAAGCAAAGGTGGTGGAATAAAGAGCTCGGAATTCGCGAACCAGCGAAGTACACGAAAAAGGATTCCCTCTATCTAAAAGGAGGCTGTGATATTGAATGAATACACGGAAGACAGAGGCTGATGGTGGTGATTGATGAGACTGAGAAACGAGCGGGGAAGCCGAGACGAAAAGCATGATTGATGTATGCGAGAGAGGCGTGTGCAAGGATAGGGAAATGCGGCGTGATTGATATGAGTTTATACATTGATCGGTGTGTTATATAACAATGCTTTGGGAAGAGGCGTTTGTTTTACTTTGCCACGTAAGAAATGTTCCGAGGCTTGAATATGAGTTTCCAGCTTTTCAAGTTGCGAGAGGAAATGTCGGATGGTGTAATAAAAAAAAACAGACGGCACGCGTTAAATTTCGTAAAATGAACCGAAAATTTCGTCTCGTTGCCGTCCCTCCCGGCATAATCATCCGACAAAAGAGGGAAAACACCGGAAATGATGCAAATTAACTGCATGTCGTAATAAGAAATGTTTTAATTGAAATTGCAGCAGAGAAAATATGCAGAGAAAATATTTCACATTTATTTTCCAGTGTTTTATTGTAATAAGATTGTAATCGATTATGTAGTTGGTTTACAAAATATAACCGTAAGCGTAAGTGATATGTTACAGATCGTAACTGTTGTATAGTTATTGTATTGAGATCTGTTTCTTTCAACCAGTCTTTCGAGATTTCAGCACTTCAAATACACGAAGTATCATTATAAGAAAAAAAGAAAATGAAAACAAAACGATGCAGCCCTTTATTTTAGGATAGGAATATCGATTATCCCAATATTCTAGATTTTATACATAAATAGTTTCCTTCTAGTACTTTTCTTCCATAAACGCTGTGTAGTATATCTTTGATGCCCTGTTTCCCCGTGATTTCTCTTCAATGCTTGCTTAAACTATGGGGCTTTTCTTTAATTTTATGGAAGATTAATAAATTCTATAATAAACTGGTAGTTAGCTGGTGCATAGGTTAAATTTAAAATCTGATGATTTCTCGGTTTGCCATATACTCGAAAAATTCATTATATGTGTTTTATGTGAGCTTACTTAAGCGGATCCACCACCCATAACGTTCGCATAAGACTTGATTGAAAGATGTCTTTGTAAAGTGACTACATTAATCAATATATAACACTGCATCTTAATTGGGTATATATTAAGAACATTGAAAATTTCTCAAAAGAAAATCGCTTGTATCACATGATATATCTGCCAAGAACGAAAAAACGATGGTGCGATATCGGCTCTCGTAATCCCGGTTCTCTTTAAAAAGTCCGTCAACTATATTATCGAACCAGAATTTATATAATTTTTCATATAACTTCTTAACATTTTATCCACTACAAAAATTTCAGACATTTACATGTCAGTAAAATATATCAAAATCGACGTTGGAACCGCACATAACTTTATTGCAATCAATTAGTTTGCCTTAATTAATTTCCAGCTTTCGGAAAACCAATTATTTCTAAAAGAATTTTTAGTATATCATCAATATGCTAAAAGTTACGTCGATCATATCTAGAAGGATAATATTACATTATGAAAGTCATAATCAAAGCCTAGAGTTTTAATTTAAGTTTTATCATTTTGAAATTCCGTTTACGCCCCACGAAAACCGATACCTTCGATATTTGATATACATAAGATATAGTTTACATGTAATATTGAAGTAAGCAAGCCGGAAAATTCAATTCTCCTTCCGAATTTATGATAAGAATATATTACTCCAAAAAAAATAAAGGAAGTAAAATATGTAATGTAATTCTTAAAAAAGAAATTCGTTTTAAAGTTTAAAATTTTCAATTGATACGCATCTCGTACTTTACACAAAAGCACCAGCACAAGTTTCATATGGAATTGAAAGTAACAGTTTTATTTTTGCAAAAAATTGATGTAAAATGCATAATTATATTTTACACGTGAGTAATTGTTATCATAAACATTTATACCATTTTTACATCGCAGACTGTAAATTTTTTTTTTCTGCCACCTTGTCCATATTTCAATCTTGTTTTCCTCCAAGGGGAGAGTTACAAGAGAAATTTGAAGATGCCATGGAACAAGGTAAAAATCTTTCAAAACAAATAATCCAAAATAATTTCTCGATAAAAAGCTTTCTTCTAGTCTTTAAAGTTGAATTTATTAATCGAATTAACCAGTTCATATCTCCTGAAAGAAAATTCATCTTGCTACAGCATCCTTCTACCTCACATTAAGATTTGGTTGAAGCCGCTTGCACCTCAGAATGAATTTATTAGGATTCGGGAATATTAAATTATGTACTAATATTTGCAAATTATTTCGCTGTGCGGTACATTTTATTTTTCTTTTGTTTTATTTTATGACCCAAAGCTCCAATATCTCAGATTGCAAGAAGAGTTCAATTAAAAAGGGATTAAAGCATTTAAGATTTATAATAATATACAATTTGTTATTTTACTTTTACCTTAACTAATTTTAAAAAATTATCACATTTCGCACTTCAGATCTAAATAAAGTATTTTTTTCATTTGAAAATCACCGATGGAATAAATTGTTACTATAAATTTATCATGATTTTAAAATCCGTTTCAACTAAGATGTTCTTATCCTTTTTGGCCCTTTCTCTCAGTCTCTCTGTCGTTAAAATCATTTTTCGAAATAAACAACATACATTTCAACGAAATCAACTATTTAGCCAATGAATAATTTTTTGAAAGTTGTTTTTGAGGACAAAAGTATTTCATGAATGGTAGACGATAGTTGAATTAAAGCAGATAAAAATTAATTCGACTTTTTCTGTTGTTCTGTTAGCTTTTCTAAATACAAGAGTTGCTTCAAGATTATTGTTAATTGGTTGGAAGTAACTGTTCTTTTAAGTAGATGAATTGTATTCAAAAATTTTAACGGATTTTTAATTTTCGAAAAGGCAAAAATTTTAAAAACCGTAATTCACCATTCCTCTTAACCATTTTTACTCTTATTCTATTCTTCGTCCATTTCAGGAGATCCAGAATTGTTGGCAAATTTTATTACATTAATACATTGAAAGATTTGTCGATATTCTAAAGTTTAATTCCAGCCAATTAAAAGATTTTTCCTAAAATATAAATGCTATATAATTTCTCATCAATAAGTGATGCGCATCCTGCAGACACACGTACAAATTTTATTATTAAAAAAAAAATTTGCATTTACCGAATAATCTCAATTCTTCCCTTTCCATTATGTTCAAGTTAAATATTTAAATTCAACTTACAAAAGTTTTAAATAAAAATTTAAGTAGTAAAATAAGCACTTTTCAGAAGAGAACATAAAGTTAATTTATTGCGAGTATACAATAAAATTGCTGACCCCATAAGGCATAAAACTTTATGCGCAGGTACGCAAAACTTTCATAAAAAAAAAAGATCGTAATCGATACCAAGAGGAGAAAAAATTCAGTTTCTTGCCAATTTCGTTAAAAAAAGCATTTTTTTAAAATTTTCCCATCTCCCAAAAATTCGAATCTGCCAAAAGTTTTGTGAATGAAAAAATGAATATATATTTAAACAACGTTTAAATTCGGGAAATTTTCATGGGACCTCAAAAGTCTTCGGACGCATTTTTGTAGTGGAAAGGAAACATTTGTTCCCTGCTGGAGACATCTTATTTTCCACATTAAATAGCTGAAAAAGGAAAATGTCCACGGAAGAAGGAGGAACTGTTTTACTTATTAAATTATCTTCTGGCGACTAAGAAACATCGGAATTTCAGGCATCCAGAGTAAGATCATTGGTTTTTATACTTCGAGATGCCAGTACCACTTTTTCCTACTTCTCTTATCTTTTTCTAAATTTACCTAGCTTAGTGGTTTTCTCTTATCGATTCCCTTTATGTCGAATGAAGCATCGATATCGAATTACCACTCCACAAATCAATTGGTTTAAAAGCGATTTTACGAGAGCTATCTCTACTGTACTGTTTTGAATAATTTTCTGCCAGCATATTTTTGAACAATTAGCTATTTTAGCTATTAGCTAACAATTAGCTATATATTTTTGAACAATTACTAAAAATACTTTAATAAGTTATACATTTTAGCCTGAGATTATGTTGCTTTAGAAAAAAATACTAAGTTGATGGACCAGTCAAAACCATGTGTATGTGTTTGGATATTATCATCCATGAAAGGGACAACTCTTTATTATATTTACAAACTTCCTCTTTTAATTTTTGAAAACGAGTATTAGTTATAAATTTTAACTTATCAGTAAAAAAGGGAAGTCTACAGTCAAATTAATCGCGGCTGCAAAGATTTTGAAATTATTTTTTTTACACCAATCAGTTATCGAAATTCTTGTTAAAGTTTGGCGCTTACTTATTTAGTAATCATAGAAACTCATGAAGAAAATTAAACTTATCGGTTGCCCTCAATATATTATAAATAATTCAAAACGAATTTTTATTGCAGATAACATTTTATTAAAGCTGGTGGCGTGACGCAGAAAACTCCACCTTATAAAAAAGAAAAGAAGAAGTAATTCTGACAAGGAATGTAAATTTGAATAAGTAAGGAAATGAAAATAGAAGCTACAAATGCTGTACACAAACTTTTATAGCGGACCTTATGATGTCTTTTCCGCCGCACCGGAACCACAATTTGCAAATTCATTTGATTATGTTTTCTTTCCCAAGTTTTTGCTTGGTTTAAAAATTGGCATATATAAAATACGAGACCTATTGAAATCAAAGCGCTTCAAAAATGTTAAAAGGCTTATTTTTTGGGAAAACAAATTGGCAAACTTGTAATAAACAAAACCGCGGAATTTGGCGTTCTGTTTGAAAGCCCAAGAAGCAAAATGCTGTACGGGGCGAGATTAGACCGGGCCGACGCTGGCCTCCGGAGAATTTTCTCACATCTGACAAAACTTGGGTTAAAAATTAAAAATTTAAGCCAATTCAAGTCATAACGAAGTCATTTACAACATGCAAATAATTACTGGTAAGAATTTTAAGGAAAACATAAAAATCCTGTTTATTTTATTTAAAATTTTCAATGTAATTTCCCGCGAGATTCGTTTATGTAAAATTTCCTCCTCCGGAATAGTGTAATGATTTCAATTCAAACTCGGAAAAATCTTTAACAAATTTATTTCCATTTTTTTTTTCAAAAAATGTTGGAGGACGATTTTTCCAATGCGAAGTGCAAATGTAATAGCGATTGCATTCATGTAACAATTTTGCTGTGATCGTTGTGACCGTGAAATATATTTTGGAGAGATCTGTACAAAAATCCTCTTAGACCTCTCCCTTATATAAATCTTAGTAGCATTCAATTCTTGTGCTTCAATTCAGGGAAATTCGCTGTTGTTGAACCATTCGAAATGGCGATTCTTGTATCGTTGAAAATAATCTCCGTCGATCTTGTTGCTTGCGGAACACAAAAGATTCTACACAACGAAACTTAAAGTACTTTAACAACCGTAAATGTATAATAATCATTTCGAAAATAGTTCACTGTATTATTCGAATTTGATTGAACAATTTTTTCCGACTCAAATCATTCTCCGACACACTGCGCTTTGCGGCAAATTTTAAAGCTCAGAAGTCTTTGAAGATAACCAAATTAGTCTTCACGTGAAATCAAGTTAAGGAAGCTTCTTTTGAGAAATATGAAAATCAACAAGGGAAAATCTGTAGTTAGGATATAAAATGAGGCAATTACGATGTTCAAATAAGAGATAGGTTAAAAAAAAGAAAGAAAATGTTTGCTCTTATTAATTTTCAGAATTTTCTTAGTTAATTCCATAGATTTAAAGACAAGTTGAAAAAATATTATATCCATAGCAATCGTAACATTGTATTTACATATTTGCTCGGATTTTACATCTTCATAAAAATATTTAGATTTGATACAATTCGAAGCAATGTTCTACTTAATTTATTAAATTATCAGTGGTTTTATGCATTTGTTTGTTTAATAAATTTCAATGAATCTAAAGACTTCTCTCATTACTTGGCTCACATAAGTTCACCAAATAAATTATTTTAAATCCATACCTCTTTTTAATTAAAATAACTGACTAAATATTTTTATACATAAGCGCTTCCAAAAAAATATTCCTGATTCTTAGACAGAGAATGTAAACGTTTTATTGCAACAAGAAATAGGAGTAACATCGAATCTCAACACGAGCAATTACCAAATGTATCATGAATATCTTTTGCCAGGGATTTACATTTTAGGATTTTATGTCATAAATTAAAACTCAAAAAAGGAAGAATGAAAAATGAAGTTGGAAAGAGTCTCAAGGATATGGCAATTCCAACACGAGGAACACCTTGCTGAGATGCAAGCAAATGGATGCTGTGGGTTACCGCGAGACTTTGGAGAAAAATAAAAATGAAAATTGTACTCGTTTGAAGAGTAGAGGCCAAAAGAAAAGAGTAAATCCATTCCCTTAATAAAAGGTGAGTCAGCACTAACTTTTCCTTCGCCGAGAGCAATTTCTCTCCTTAAATTTCCATGGAATTTTCTTGTAAAGAATTCATAAAAACTTTAAGTCAAAAAAAACTTTTTTCTATTTTTCGGATACAACTAAATTTAGATTTCTTCATGTCTACTTTTCGTGTCACAGTTCTCGCCTGTTTGTGATATTTTCGACGATAAAAACATTCGACGTTGATTGAGCAAAACAATTACGTAGGTAATTGACATTACATGTCCATTTATTTTATAAACGAAAGCTGATATTTGCGGTTTACAAACTGATTTTTCCTATACATAATTTATTCTGTCATCTTTTCAAAGCCTAAGAAGGAATTCGAAATTTCCTTGTCGTTTTATACAATGGAGAACTGCATTTGAAACAAATTGAAAGAATTTTTTTTAATGAAAAAATGTAGATTCCTGAACAATATAAATATATTCATGCTCTCGTAAAATAAAATATTTTATATAGATAAAATAACATGAATACTTATTGATATTTAGTTTGGGTAAACGATATTTACGTGGAATAAAATAATATTTTTGGGTTACACTCGTATCATTCCGCGTTAAATTGTGTAATTATTGGGATAATTATTATTATTTCCTGACTACATTTTCCATTTCTGCTAACATAATTTATGTCCTGCAATAATTCACAATTAAAATATGTATTTTACACAAGATATTTTTTTTAGTTTACTTTTTTCAATAATTATTGATAATTTGAAAACTATAAAAGTAAAGAGGCAAAAAAAATTAGTCGAAACATTCTTACATTTAAATTCTAACAATCGCTATAAAGTGAATGTATACTGCACGTATTCTTTAGTAAGAAAATGCAATCCTCTGACAGAAAAAGGCAATTTTGTCAATATAATATTTCAATAATATGTAATAAGCCGAATTTTAGAATTCAAATCAACTAATAAAAATAGTGCGTCTCAGAAACACTGAAAAACCCTACTCTTTTTTTTTCCTGAAATGTCATAATATATTATCTAATGAATTTATTAATAACTGTTATAAATAGGATTGATTATTTTTTCAAAGTCCCTTATTTTGTACCACTTAAAATATTTTCTGTTTCTCTTTCTTCTTGACTCCATTCAACCAATGCTCGCATCCCTTGCCACACCACGGAATTAATACATAGATGTACACATTTGACAGAAAGTGGAACAGAAACTAATAAATATACATAGAATGTTTTCCATGAATATGTTATATGATTATTCATAACAAAATTAAGAAGAAGAAATACTTTATGACTATTCCAGCGTAAACTTTTCACTTATATCAAAATTACTGTTCAAATATTAAAATATTTATAAATTTTAGGTTGATTAATTAATGAATTTGTAGAAACGCGTAATTTAATAAATTTTATTTATGTTTATAAATAGACTTCTGTGGTTAATCATCAAAAATCTCGGAAGACAATGAACCTGATTCACAACACTTTCACAGTTTGATCATTATTTTTCACAATGTATTTTTAATTTTATAAATAACAATTAAATTTAGGAAGAAGTTCTTTTGGCAACTTCTACTTAAATAAAAAAATCAAGTTTAATTCATTTTTGTTCGCACATTTATTTAATACAAAATTCTGGACGATTGCAGGATACAGCTTTATGTGAAAAATGATCAATTTTACAAATTCAATGCTAAGAACCATTTAGCCAAGAAAATCAGTTTGCTCCATTTAAAATAGCTCAGCGCATTAAAATTTATGTAAATGTTATCAATGAAGGTTTTCGGTTCATTTAAAGCAACTAAAAATAGTCACACATAAAAAAGAATAAAATCCCAATATTTTGTCTCAGTTCATTTATTTTCCTTTGACCGAAAGGAGATGGGTTTTAAAGGTGCGCATCTGAATTCATCTATTCTTTGGGGTCAAAATAAAATCCGTTCTTTAGCAAGTTCACACTTCAAAACACATGGGGGTAGGAGGGTAAAAAATCGTTCAGTCATCAGGGGACATTCTCTCCTGAGAAAAAGAATTCATTCCTCTTCCCATCTCCTTTCTCTCTGCCAGTTGCCCTCTCTTTTGAGATCCGGAATGACTCCTTATTCTTCGCCCTTCTTTTCCATTTTTTCCATTTGCTTTCACGAAAGGAAAATAGATTTGAGGTGCATTGTCTTTGATTGAATTCTGTCTACACAGAGCGAGACATTGATATCACTAAAACGGCAATTTCCTCCGTGTAAAGACCGCAACCGACAAAATTAAGTCATTTTTCTTAATATGATGAAAGAAATTTTGCATAAATAATAAAGTTTTTCACATCAGTCCGGATTCGTATGGCAATGTAAGATAATTTTAAGATTGAATGCGATCATTTAAAGCCAGTTATACTATGGATAAAACAAATCAGACTGAGTTATAATAGTTCAAGTTTAAAAATGTCTTGCATCGTAGTCCATGTCGGTTACAGTTACAATACAAGATGAATATATATTTTTTAACTGTTATGCTAAATTATTTTATACATAAGGCAATCGCGAATGGTTCTCGATTTTTCAGAGATGCGTTATAATATTTAAAATTAGTTATTACTTTGATAAAATCAATTTTAATTATTCAGCTAATATTGCAAACATAAATGTAAACAGAATGAAAACATTAAACTTCGAAAATTTCAATATCATAAAGATGATATTGAACTAAAATTTTGTTCAGCTAAACATAAATATCTATTCATAAAGTTCTAATCTCTAACACGATTCTCTATGATTAAAAATATGAGAGTACAATTTTATTAAAAAAAAAATGTATTAAATTGAATCAATTAATATTAAATGGTAAGACATTTAGTCAAAAACACATCAAATAAAAAATTTTTATACCATAAATTATAGATATTTTGTATATACCAATTTTGTAGGAAAATAAAAAAAAATGTGAACTTCGCATTGGTACAATATAAAAAATAAAAATTACAAAAGTATAAGAATTTTAAAATTAATTAAAGTTACCGATTATTTGTTATTTTAATTTTTTTTCAAAATGAATTTCACATTAATGTGTAATTCCTAAATTTAATAAATGTGAAATAAATATAAATTTTATTTCAATAAAACCAAAAACAATTAACACAACTAAAATGAATAATGATCGTCCTTCGCAAAAGTAAGTTATGCCATGTTACATCGCAATTATTATAAAATTCATTTATATATATTTGGATTTTGAAATTCTGACAGTTTATAAAAATTGGTATTAAACTTAGATAACTTGGCGTTATCGCCAAATAACAGCGTTTTCTATTTACATGGCAAATCTTTCAATAACTCCTTTACTCGTTTTTCTCATTTTCCTCAGTGTCACTTGAGCACCAATGGAGGACCTTATTTGATTTTACCACTGGATGCATCATCGTTATCGATTGATCCTCCCGCTTCTATTCCATAAAAAACTGTCTTTGGCGATATGATTCTCTTCCTACTCTTTAGTTTTACCATCTGAAATTTTTCCATTAATTACTTAATGAACTTAGCGATCTTCTTCTTTAAATATTTTGGCGACATTTCCAACAAAACGAACCGCTTCTATTATATTTCTTTGTACAATTGGTAAGAACTGCAAATAACAGAATTCTATGAAAAGAAGGTTTCAGAATCTTACGAGCTAAAGAAAATCTTCAGTGCTTGCACAAACCCCAAGGCCCGTTTAATTTTCTCAAGCAGACCACGGGCCTTCGCACAGCAGCCTTCGAAAGGCTTCTTTGTGTCGATCACGTTCCTTTACTTATTTTTAACCTTCATTTTCATTTCCATTATAGATTATTTCGATTTTGCCCAATCCACGTTTCAAATAATTTACCGACTTGCGCCCACGTATGGATTCTGCAAAACTTTGTTACAAAAATTTAGTTTTGTAACAAACCATAAATAATTTTTCGCTCCGAAAATAAAGCAATATCCATAAAATACTTAATTTATTGGAAATATTTGTTATGTACATAAAAATTGTCAGCAAAAGTAGATGTCTAAAACCGGAAAATGCCCATGTTAAGCCCCTTTAGGTGGAGGCAGTACCAAACTTTTACGACTCTGTCCTGAGAGTTCTGAAAACCTTCAAAGTTTTGATTCCAAGCTCGAATCGGTTTGGCGTCCGAAAGGATACCCGAATCCACCCCAGACGTTCGCCTTGGCCGAATTCTCATAATTACTTAATTGTTGATAATTGTTCCCTGAAAAAATCACTTTAGAAACTATAAATCCAACTTTCAAAAATTTTCACTACCAAGTATATTAACAACTTATTGAAATTATTAATATATCGCATCCTAAGATTTTATCGTTGTACTTATCATTCTTTGTAATGTATAATTAAAATATGTAAAATAATATTAAAAAATAATTAATTTCGAAAGGAACAAACAAGTCTTGAACATTCAGAGAAAATCAAACGCATGTGATCGGACCGGCGCCTAAATATGGCTTTAGCGTAAGGAAAAACTCCAATAAAAATTCCATCTTAAAACCAAAATACCTTAATCTTGCTTATGAATTAACATTTCACATTTCACATAAATTTTCAAGCCTGAAATGTTCGAACAATAGAGAAGCAATTCAAAACGTGTGTATGGTAATTTCAAATTATATTCATTTTATTGCAAATAAACACCTTGTTTAGCTATGGTGTTATTCGCGAACCAAACTACCCAGCAGAAGTATTCTTCCCTTTGGAAAATGTCAAAGGTAGCTGAAGCTTGCGAGGATTCAAGCACTTTGAAATAAAGTTACAAAATCGATAACCATCAGGCTTTGCTCATAAAATATTATAAGAACCTTATTTGTGTTAATTCCAAGCTCCATCGTCTGCTATCTAAATTAATGGATCTTCTCAAACTTTCTACGGTTTCTCCTCAACCTCCCTGCGTTTGAGATCTTCGATCGAATATATAATCCCTAAAATTTTAATTTACACTTCTTAAGAACGCGCACCATGCCGCTTTTTGGTTCCTCTTCACCTTTTCAGTGCTTAGCAATAAATTATTTCATACCAAGATTTACTGGCATAGACAATTTATGAATCTTAAAATGTTGTTCATAAATTGAAAATATGAATGTCTTTTTTCAATTTTAATATTTCCCTTATTTATAAATATTCTATGTGTGACTGCCATTGTATTAAAAACAAGTTTTATTGCTTTTCATCCAACAGAATTTTTTGCGAATGAAGAGAAAGTTTATAAATTATATATCAGGGATTCTCATATTGAGTAATATCATTAGGAAAAATATATCATTCTGCATTTTATTAGGCAAATGAAATGCAATTATTAAATTATAGACAGAAAAATTAATGTATCCACAATATAAAATTAGACTTCTAATTTCATAATAACAAGCATTTCAGTTGAGATTTAGTAAATGAATTATAAATAAATATCAGTATGTTATATTATTATAATTAATATTATATATTATTAGTAACTAATTAATTCCCAATAGTATAATAAAGAGTTTTAAATAACAAATTTTTTTTATAATGAAGTACGTATGTTATAATTTATATAACTTAAAAGCAAACAATAAAAATCATTAATAACTTAGTTTACAAGTAAACATAAACTTATGTTTTCTAAATGCTTTATCTTGTATCAGTTTCTAGTTCTTCTGTTCCACATTAGACTATTTAAATTATATAATTTTCATATTTGTTAATTATAAAATTCTCTGGATTTATTTATGGAATCACAAAACAAAAAATAATTATTAAGGGAATAAATTTTTTTAATTTAATTTTCAGACAAAAAACCATTTCCCTTATACCGGAATCCTTTTGGTAAAATCAATAATTTGGATACAAAAAACGAGTGAGAGAACGAGAGCAAAAGGACAAAATATTGCATTTAGACGAAAGGGAAAAGATTAATGAGAGTCAAAGGAAGATGAATTTTTTTTCCGTTTAGAAATATTTTTCCTGAGTCCATTCATCATAGTAGTTCAAAATTATTAGCATTCAAAATACGAAAACATTGGTTTTTATGCTTGCAGCCAAAATCTGTCTATTCAGATGATTGTGCTCTAGATTAACCATTATTTAAAAAAAGAAAAAAAAAAAAAAAGAAAAATAAAGCGACACTGGAAAGTAACGATCCTGTACTTCTCTTTTTCCCTTTAAAGAGGAAAAGTCTTCCTTCCTTAGCTTCCTTTGATTCAGCCAAGATCTAAAAAGCACTCCTTTGTCCTTTCCGTTTCCTGTGTAAGAATGAAAAAAATAAAAATGCTGTGTTCAAGATTAACTAGAATGGGATATGAGTGTTAAACTATAAGAGAAAGGGATAAAAAAAGACTTTGTAAATGAAATTTTTGTCTAAAGCATCAAAATTAAACATTTTTCTGCAAACTATTGAAAAAGACAATAATGATATTGAATAGTGAAGTATGTACTATGGAAGACTTCACCAAACTCTATACTTTACATAAATATTCTTTGCGTAATATATAAAATTACTATACAAAAAGACATAATTATTTGATAAGAATTAATCATTATAAATAACCATTTAATGTCTTAGTAAAACTATTGTTTGAGCGAAAGATTTTATCCAAAAGTACGTGAAATTGTTTTCACGTACATGAAATTGTGTAAACTACAGGTTAACATTCAATTCGGGTATAGATCTATAAAGGTCTAAAAGATCCTTATACCAAAACAAATAGTTCTAAATTCTGGAATATTTCCGACATAACATAAAACAATAAATTGGAAGAAATTACATATTTGAGAAAAAGTATATTTTTCAAAAATAATCTCATGAAATAACAAAAGTTCTATGACCTGTAAATACTACCATCAGTAGCTAAATAATAATTTTGAAAATTTTGCTGAAGCGAATATCTATAAAGTTTCATTTTGAGATTAGTTAGATTAACTACTCTTTGTTTCAAAACAAATTAGGAAAATATCTGCGTTATGCAACGTAACGTAATTTATTGAAGACAAATTTATAACCCAACATCAATTGGATGAAAAAAGTGAATATTGTTGAAAACTTAGAAGTAAGAAAAATTATGTTGCACGATGATTATGGTAAAATTTTTATGGTTAACAGGCACGCTCATTTTATCTCGTTTGGAGAAATGAAAAACGTTAAGCAACAATCTTTGATATGTAAATTTACATAAGCGCATAACGCACCTGCAACACTTTCTGCCAAGCCATGCGGAGCAATTTTCGACTTAATTTAAATTCATTATATCGAAACTATCTAATATGATGGAACCTTCCTTTATTGGCAACAATTATTCGCCTTTAGTCTTTATTTATTGAAAACTTTCGTCCCATCTTTATGACGGACTCATCCCTTTCATGTATCCCCATGCTTCAGAAAAATTGCTGAAAATCGTTAATTTTATCCGAAAATTATTAACTTAAACATATTAACGTAATATAAATCAAAATAAAATCTTAAAATTCCGCATTATCAACAAGAGGACCTTGTAGAAAAATAAACCGAATTTTGTAACTTTATGCTTCTAATAGATTATTCATTTACGTATAACTTTTAAGCTTTTTGAGTTTTTTGACTGTTTACATAAACAAGCCATCACATAGAGATCCTGTTGCACAAACTGGTAAATTCAAAAATATATTCATTCACAAAATTATACAAAAAACTCAAAATTACATACATAAAAATATTTATACACGAAAAAATTATGAATAACATTTTCAAGAACATAGTAGGTGATGTACTCTTGGTCCTGACAAATTGAAGCATGATATTTCGCTTATAAAAATAATATAGATAAATATACAATATTAATTTAAGAAAACCATCGCAGTTTCCAAATTACACTGTTGATCTTTCTGCAAAAGACAAATATTTTGCGTGACACTTGGTCTGACTCAAGAGCTTCACATTTGACTTCCGTCCCTTAATATCAATTTTAACCATACACATTCTTCCCAGATTCCTCTATCAAGTCCTTTCACATCTTTTCGTTGGAGAAACCTGAGCAGGGCTAAACATTCTTAGTCAATCTTTTTCTGTGATTTCTGACGTTCAGTTAAATATTGTAAACTATATTTTTGTTTTTTCATCAGATTTTGCTCAGAGTAAAATATTCCGTGTGCGGTAAATTCAAATTATTAGAAGTTCTACTACTTTGGCAACTTCGAGGTCCTTTCATTGCCCTTTTATTGTTTGTCTAAAGTTTGCGATGACATGCGTGATATAAAATAAGGTTCTGCTAAACGTCACTGACCCAACAATTTTACAAAACAACTCAATTAATAGGATGATGTGCTGCTTTATTCCTTCAGATTTATTTACAATTTAATATCCTATTTCTTGTAGCTGATTTTGGATCCCAGCATGACTTATTCAAGCCTACCACATTACCGAATGCAATAAAAGCTAATCGCTGCACATTTCAACCCTCAGCAAAGCAGATACCTTTAACGCTATTGAATGAACACCGTAAAAGAGCAACAAGAAGTTGGTGGAAAGTGTAATTTGAAGGAGAAACTTTGATACGGAAATGAATATAAAAGACCTGGTGATGAGAAACGCTCTAGCTTGAACGGACGAACTAGCAAATGTCCCATTCGCAAACAAAATGAATAACACTGAATACAAGAAACTGGGAAAATTGGGCGGAGAGTGCGAAATCCAGAAAACTAATTAAAACTATGAAGGGAAGCGATAAAGCATGTTTCGTAGGATTTATCATCAAAGCGACTGGCAATGCAAAAGTTTTCTTAAGGAGTCCTGTTTCCGGCAGCTTAGCCGAAGAATCAGATTCTTAAGATGACTCGGGTGCTTTAAATTAGAGCTCTCGGATTTTCGAATGTTAAAATGGCATTTGCAGCATCTACCGTTTGTGGATATTTGAAAGATTTCTGACTTGCCGTTGAAGGTGCTTATATTTTCAAAATTTTTCTATTTTGTCAAATCTGCCTTTGGCAACAAACTTTCTCCATTTGCACGGCACGTATTAAAAACTCTTAATATTAAACAAAAGTATGTGATACATATATAAAAAACGTAATAAATAAAAACTTATGAAAACGCATGTTTTAATAATTCATCTTGACATTATTAAATACATTTGTAGCAAAATATTTTCTCTTTCTTAAATTCGCTACATCTCAAATATATAAGGAATTGTTCAGAATTAATGGAAAACACATCGTAAGTCAATTCCTTGTTCGTTTACAACTAAGGGTTTTGAAATATCAAAATTTTTCTGGAAGGTTCGACATGAAATCAAACAATGCTCTGCTGCATACTTTAATTGTGGTATAGGCTCTATTTTCACTGTAGCAATATTTTTTAATTTCGATATGCAAAATATATTCAGAAATTGTAGTAAATTTTTATTAATTTTAATGAAGTTTTTTATTTAATATTATTTGCATATAATTATGATATATAAAAGGAGAAGCAATTTAAATTCTTAAACTTTTTAAAGAAACAATTATTTCATTCAGATGCGTTTTTATCAAGAATGATAGAGTAAAAAGAACGATACCTCCATTCGGATGGATGGTGCATAGGTAAGTAGGTTGCAATCAGAAATTATAAGGCGAGACAAATATTATTCGCTGAATGACAATTTAAGAAATAAAAAATAAATTTTTACCCGGACAGGTAAAAACAAAAACTTTTGTTGGTTGAAATAAACATGTAAGATTTTAAGAAAAGATATTTTTCCCAGCGATTTCCCCCATTTAACAAAACATAGGTAATAATATAATTAAACATAAATTCTTCAAAAGCGATGTGGTTAAAAGTAGTATTAAATTGCAAAATGTTTACAATTTCAATTTCATATAATAGTGCCCAAATTGCAAAGTAGTTCGTATGCGAAATCTGATTCATAGCCTTAAATCTCTTAATAACCAAATTACTTTTCAAAATAATATTTTGTTATTAACTGCATGAAAAACAGTCTATTTCGATTTAGATTCTTTTTGTAGCTGAATGCTGCTTTCTAGAGTGACAAGAATCAAAATTTTAGACGAAATATATAAGCGAATAAATGATAGATCCTGAAGAATTCTAATGAAAGATTCGATTCAACAAAGAATTTTGTTCCTTACCATACAAAGGCGGTTTTCAATAAGATTTTTCAAAGCAAAACTTAGAACTAAAATCCACCCACAATGAAATTTAGTGAGAGGATACTTTTTTTCTTACTTCCCTGAAAATTTTAGTTACATTTATAAGGGTTGCAAGCTAAGGTTTTTCCAATATAAAATGTTCGAATTCCCTAGATTAAATTGAAATGGCGTTTTGTTCCTTTTAAGTGAAATCTTTGAACTTTGAAAAAAATCGAGAAGGAAATTTTCCCGCCCACAAGAATTCAGATATTTAGGATCTAGACAATTTTCAAAGCTTTCTTCCCCATTTTCGAACAACGGATTCAAATTAAATTACAAAAATGTCTTAAATCTGAACAAAAATGCCAATCAAATGCATATTTTGCATTGATTCCATAAATTGGAAGAATAATCTTTCGTTTAAATTTTTTATCAGAAAATGGATTTAAACTTAAATCTAATATCGTGGGAAAGTCAATATTTTGTAACATCAAAATCACTGAGTTTGTTAATAAGATGAGCAAAAAAAAAATAGGAAAGGAAGTTAAAAACATGAAAGTTCACACAAGTTGAAAACTTTGGTCATGCCGAGATTTCATTATTTACACGGCTTTTAAAAGAGACACTTTTATTTATAAAATCTCTCTAACAATGAATTTTCGTTCTTTATTCATAATTGATATGCAGAAGGTAAGCGTAAATTTCTTTATATATATATTTAGAACATTACAAGTTTAATAATATTTAATGTATTAAATACGAATTAAATTTTTAACTCACTGTCTGCCAAATGTGATGAGCGATCATCATATTTCGAAGAAATTTAAATTAATATAAAATTTTACGTAACAACTTAAATATATTTTTTTAAAAGAAACAATATTAGATTTAAAAGACTTAGATTATGAAATGAAAAAAAGGTTTAAATTTTTTATAATAAACAAAGAATAAACAATTTTATCCTTATTAGTTGCTTTCAGTAAAAAGCAATTTGTTCTCTTACATCAATTTTTCTTTTTTGTCATTTGATGTGCAAAAGAGCAATCATACATAGTACAATCGATAGCCGGAAAATGCTATCGCATTTTTTCGTTCAGTGAGTACAATTTCTGTTTTTTTTTTTAAAATCAGTAAAAGCATTAAAAGCAATTTTTCTTTCAACATTAATAATTTATGTAATTAAGTTGATCAAACAGATAGACATCAATTGATATTTAATCTCCGTCGGTTAAGCTTTAAAGGCAAATTAAAGTCCGTCTTTTCCACAATTAATTTTGGTTAATTCCTTTTTTCGAATCCCTAGAATACTTAAAACCGATCTTACTTAAAAGTTTGGATCAAGATCTATTAAACTTAAAAAACATTTGCCTAATGCTTAAAAATCATGAAAATATAAAAGTTAGAATTAATTTAGCGCATTTACTCCTAATCTCCTCAGCTACTCAACTTTTTATTCCCATACTAAAAACTGAATGTATTAAATCACATCGGAGCAAAACAAAAGTAAACATTTTTTATTAAAGTTTAATATTCCGTTTCTTAAAACCATAAATTTCAGCAATAATATTTAAATATAAATGAAACAAATTTCCTTAACTGACCTAGTTTTATCTCGATCATCCTCAAATTTATGTTGAATAAAGTGACTTAAATTCATGTAACAAACTTACTATGATTTTTACATTCAAACTTTGTGAATTTTATCAAAAATAAATTGAAATTATCCTAATTATCGAGCCAAACGTGTGAATAAAGATTTTATATCTGAATGTTTAATTGAATATAAAATTTTTATTTTGATGCTAAAATTTTAAAACAAAATTATATTTGCTTAATATTGAATGTTATAAATTACTTCAAAGACTGAACAAATTGTTTGAACAAGAAATGGAAGGTAAACAAGTTTCTAGTTTGTTATGAATGTGTAAAAAAGGAGTTCAGTGTGCAAATCCAAAATAGTAGTGAAACGGAAGATGCTGCATTAAAAAAGGTTGAAAAATAAGTTTTAGATTCCAGAAAGCCCCGATTAACTACAATACTTTTCATATTGCCTCGTAACTCAATATTTTCGCCAGAGTAAAAGAGTTCAACGCCGAGTTTTTGCTTCCATTTTGACTGAACATTTGTTACCGATCTAAAGCATCAATGGTCCGAGCCTAAAAGAGGTCAATTTTTATAATAGAATCGAGAATCAAATGGTGAAAATGAGAGAAAAAATTAGAAAACCAGTCAAATTTTCTTTAATATGAGAGTGCAAAATGTGAAAGCTCTGCTCTGCTCATTCTTATCGGGAAAATGCTTTCCTTGAATGAGCTCAACTTGGGATGAGGAAAGGAAATAGGTTCTTGTAAAACTTTTCTAATCTGACGACAAGCAAATACTCCTTCTTTAATTTCATGTCCTAAGATGTTTGAATTAGCAAAAACCGCTGCCTTCTTTGACTGCTTTTCCTGCGAATCCCCGGCGAAAAGCACTTCTCCGATTTCCAGTTCGTATCAAACAAATCCATACTCAAAGTCGAGTTCGGGCCACTCCCGTCGCGTTAAACTCGATCACGGGAGCTAACGATCGAGAAGAAAGGATTCAATTGTCTGTAGACTGCACTGTAAATAAGTACGAACAAAAGAACATACAATTTTCTTGAATAAATAATAATTCGGAAAATTTTCCCATCTTCTATGATAATAACCGGAAAAGTTTTGATAAAATTTAGACTTCTCCTTGAGTAAAGTTTGATTAAAATATTGAGAAAATTTCTAATAATTGGTTTTATCACTTTCGCCAAACTTCATTATAATCAAGATAAATGATAATTCCAGAAAACGAGAAAGTAATCAACTCCTGTCCCTTCCCTTCACCGTTCCAACAACGCACTTCTCAGGAAAAAGCAGGATCTTTTCCCGTTCCACTGACGCGAACACTGGATATTGCGGAACGCATAAAATGCGGCATTTATATTCATAAACATTTCACCTAGTTTTATCTATTAACAGTTAATTCTACCCGTAGGATATTTATTCATGTAAATTCTATCTTAATTAAATACAGGTAGATGCTACAGTTATTTTTGATCCTTGGCTTATCAAAGCGAAACGAAGATAAAACACTAAATAATAAAGGCAAATCGGAGAAAATCATTTATACAGAACTAAAATTCGTTTTTTACATAGTTTACACGTAAATTTTCACTTCACGTTGCTCAACTTATATGAGTGTCAAATTTTTTTTTACAACAGAGTCTAGGGCTTATTCTAGTATAAAAGTATTAGATTAAAACCGTTTGCATTTATCTCTTTGATGAATAATTATACAATATAATTAATAACGTAACATTGAGTTTCGATTATTTTAAAATAAATAATTTAAAACTTAAAATTGTGATACTTAGGTTAAAAATCTTCCTGATTTCAAAAAACTTCTTCCTCAAGAAATAAACTGACATTGGCTTCTTTTTACTGTGAATTTGTTATCCATATATTTTTTTTCTTATAAAAGCAAATGGCTCATAAGGAAATTAAGTTAATGCACTATTTTTATTTGGCATTTCATTAAATAATATTGAAGCAAATTTTCGTTAAAAAAAGATGAGTGAAATTTCAAAATTAAATTTTTAAATCAAAATATTCAAAACACATCGCGTCTGGAAACTAATGAAAAGCTTAATTGTCTTCCCTTTCACAAATTTACTGAGAATTTTTGCAAGTCTTAAACTTCAAACGGACCGGTACATCATTAGAATAAATCTTAAAATTTTGCTTTTTTTTGAGCATAGAAGAATAATATTTTTTTCCTCCGATAAAACAAAATCCATGTGGCAACGAAAAAAAAAATAAATGTTGTAAAATTAAAAAGCAGAAAAATGTTATTACTTTAAAATCGGAATGACAAGATGAATTTGGAAACTAATAAAAGAAATATAAAGAAAAGATGAAGACTGGTTGACCCGATGAAAAAGATGAACAATCGGGACATAAAACAAGAATGTGTTTTCTGATACATTTCTAGGATAATCTGAAGATGAGAAAATTCATTGGAAGAACTACAGATCTGTTAAGTCAGACATGATAAAAGATAATTATTCGTTTATGAATAAAAACTATAGTAGGTGGCAGTTTTAATTAAAAACGAATTTTATAGCAAAAATATAAAACCCATGAAAGGAAAATAATCAATGTTGCCATATATTTTTCATAACACTTTCTTGTTTCAGCTCATAAAAAAAAAGCAAAAAACAAAATGAATGGACAAGGCAAAAATAGATAAATTTATAAACTAATACATTTTAGGACAAGAGAAATTTTTGCAGCAGGATTACGATAGCATATGAAAAGAAGATGAAAGAATATGACAGAAGAAAAGAATTCTCAAACAGGATAAAGCAGCTTGAAGCGGAAAAAGACATGAGGCGACTGCTAGGAGACAGGAAACGGTATATAAAAGTCTTTTATGACTTGACGCCTTCCACAAAGGGATAACGAGAAACAAATGGTATATTATGTTTTTATACTTGAAAATGAATTTTCTTCGGCTTAAATCCAAATAAAATTTCATAGTAGGCATTCATACTTTGGTTCACGAAATCGTAACTAACAGTCATATACTACTTGCACTGAGATACAATAGAGATTAGCATTAACATAGCCAAGACAAAAAACTTTATGATGTGTGCAAAATTTTGATTTTTCATATTAGAAATAAAGACAATTTATTATTGGTCTATCATTTAACTAATAAATTACGATTAAACGTATAACATCCTCAATCCATGATTCAGAGTTTATTTAATCAAGAATATAAACTTTAAAAGAAAATTATTCACTTTACAGGAGATAATAACGTTTCAAACCACTGAGTATTAAGAATTTGGAAATATATTTTACGCTTTTCCATTGATTGAGCAATTAATGAAACAATGAAATGATTTCTGGTTAATAATCAAAAACCTTAACTAAAAACGATTTATTAACCTACCGTACAATTTAAAATTTTTTCGAATGGTTGATCTTTATGCATAACCAGTCCGAAATTTTTTATGCTTACCTGAAAAAAAAGAAAAAATTAAAAATTATTTTTTTATTAAATGTGTCTTGTCATTTGAAATTTTGATTTACATTTGCATTAAGTAGCAATTAAGCAATAGTTTAATAGCGACCAATGTAGCAATTAAGAAATCATTATGTGTTCAATATTATCAAGTAACCTTTTTCACGAACGTTGAAGCATACTTTTATCTTGGACGAACTTCTGATTAACCATAAAAGATTTATTCTGGCCAAAAAAAGTAAATTAAGAGCTGGTATATATTTCAGACTCTCATATTTGCCTCTCCAATTAAGTTTCAATTTTGTAAAATGATTTTAATTTTGTGAAACCAGAATCATCTGAAAACATTGTTCAGAAACTGAAATCAAAAAAGTGTTGTTTTAAAGTTCGATTTCTATTTTTTGATTTGCCACAATACCAATACGATCTCTGTGATTCTAAACTACCCTAATTATATTTTACAGGAATTATTTACCATTTTCAAAAACATTATGATTAATACAAAATATGTTGTATCTAACTCTTTTACATCACGGTATTGAAAGAAAACTTTTCCAGGTTGAAGCAAAAAATTTTTCTTTTTTATTTAACAATCATAACACATACTTAATATCTATATTTACCTTTTATAACGATTTCTTTTAATTGTTTCCTTGATTCTGCATTAAAATAAAAAGTAATGAAGTGCATTAGCTTTGACCATGAAACTGTATCTTAAATGCACCTACTTGCTGCTAAATAAGAGAACTGACTGAATAAGGGAATTTGAGATACAAGTTTTCAAAAACCTTGATTATAACAGGGTTCAGAAAATTGGCCGTGATTAATCTTTTTGCTAGTGCAAACAATTGATCAGACAATAACGGAGAACATAACAGGTAGCGAAGCAGATAAATTTAGAATAGTTGAGAGAGGTAACAGCAACAGAATCAAGGTAAAATAGAGATCAAAAAGTGACCGATGCCGATCAGGACATCAGACGGATTACCATTTACATCGAGGGATTTGTCAATGAAGTATTTGAAACAGTAGATCAATCTGGAGATTTTCCTTTCAAAAAGGAACTGGGCCAGGTAATAAATTGGTCACCCGCAACTAGTCGGAAGGATATACTAGATTTGTAATCTAAAGAAGGGTTAAACATTTTAGGGAGAAACTGGTGTTGTGGAGGATTCTGGATGATGAACGGTTCTCAGTCTGTGTGCTTAAGAAGGGTTGTGGTTTTCGCTGTAAAAGTGTCAGGTCTTCATATTTACCACAGGTAAATGCAAGAGGAGAATTCAGATACTTTTAGTGGTAATCTGAAAAATTTATTACGGTTAAAGTATTGTCTTTGTAGGTCTTCAGAATGAGATCTGAGCTACTGTAGAAATATTTTAAATGCGGAATCGTTTGATGGAATGACTGGGATTAGATCGGCCTGGCTCATTTGGGTTAGACAATGATCATTGAATAGAATTTCTTCTGCAATTCTGAGCAAACATTATCGAAAATACATTTGCACATCAATAATCTCCTTGCCTAATTTCCACATGTGTTTCTTTAATAAAATTTATATCTTGTACCGTATTTTATGTAATAAATTTACGTTATTATTAATTTCATAAAAAGCAAATAAAAAGATTTTCAAACATCCGTTTTTCAACGTTGTATCTACCTGCAAATCATATTATTTCCAATGAATTGAAAGTAGTAAGTTGTACATGTAAATTTTACTAGTCAATTCTTTAACTGTAAACATTAATTTCTTTTTGTGGGAATGAAATTTATTCTAAATTCTATTTATATTGAAATGTGGGAAGTCTAAAATGTTTTTGCTGTAAAATATCGATTGCTGAAGGAATTTATTATAAATGACATCATGAACTGATATTCATATTTTTTTTAATCCGACTACCTTATATTGTTTTGCAATGTGTTATCATGCTATAGTGGTAAAATATTTGAATGATAATGAATTAATAATTAAATTTTTTAAAAAAGAGAAATGTTAAAAATTATTCGTATCTTTTTTTAGCAAATTGATATTTGTAAACCAAGTGAATAATATCACATTGAATAATCAATTATTAATATAATTTTATGTTCAGTCATACAAATAATAACTTATTCATTCACTATTATATTATTTTGAATTTTTGTATGAACTTTATATTATAAACTGACATTAACCTTTCAATTATAAATATTAAAAATCATAACTAAAAATTAAATTTAACGTCGCATTGAATATATATAATACATATATTATGATATATATGTATGTTATATATGTAATATATCATAATAAAAATAAATTTTAAAAATTTATGTTGCTATTTAACTTTTCTAATTGAAGATCAATGTCCGTGAATATTTGTATTTATTTCCCTGACGCTAAAAGCCTCTTTACAGCGAATAAGCCGATATTTTATGTGGTCTCAATATGTAAATGAATATGCACTAATTCAACTGTAACACTTTAAATTTTGAAAATACAATTATAGGAGCTATTCATGCCGAATCTACCATAAAACACTATTTTAATATCTGTGAATGAAATCAATTAATAATATATTTATTGTTTTTAGCAAAGTTGTTTTCACGATTGTTTTGGATTTATATGTCGTATTAAAAAACAGTATCTGTGCTTCCTTTTATCATTAAAAAATTCTTTTATTCAAAGAATTTTTCAGTCAGTTGAACGTAAAATATTTCAAATGTACGCGTAAGGTTCAGATATTTTGCCGGTCTGCACTAGTACGTTGGATGAATAAAATTTTATTTATGTATGCATTTCCAGTAATTTTGAGTAAATATTTTCATATATATTTCACAAAAGGTTGGTTGATTCCAAATTTGATTACTTACACTCTCTTGACCGGTGACATTATTAAAACAAGTCTCGAACGCGGAAGCCGCAAGCAGGAAAATCAAGCTCCAAAACCCGGCTGGAAACACAAAAGGTGCAAAGAAGATTCGCTTTTTCTGCTGAAAAATTTTTTAGTTTCTAATTCGCTTTTATTCAGGCGTAAAACTAAATTTTCTTTAACTGGCACTCTGCACAAGGACTATCCTCTTGTCAGGATTATCCATCATCTTTCCTGAAACAATCCACCTCCAGTGATTCTTTTCATTATCAGCCTTTGCCAAAATAGTGCCCCAAACCGTGCTTTAATTGCATCTTCATGAAAACAGATAATATCCGATCAGCAAAGAAATATGTCACACAATGAAGTTTCTGTCTTTTTTCATTAATTTTCATTCAAAAAAAATTTCTTTTCTCTCAATTTCATTACAACTTTTTTTTCAATTTTCCGTAAAATTTTGTCAGAAAATCCGGATTTTAACATTTGCAAAGGATATGCACAGCAACATTTATGCATAGTTTTAGTTATTATATTATCTTAGGGTCTTAATATTTATACCATTCGCATGTCAAACGAATGTTTATAAATTATTACATATATGTATAAAATTCAATCAAGTTATCAATTCCCGAAATCACACATCCGGATTTTTCTAAAGTATTAGCATCCCTAATTTGCTATCCTAGAAATCTCGTAATCCGCGTTAATATAAGTCTTAAAATATAAAAACAATTAATAAAATGTTTAATAAGGTTGGAAATAACTGTGCATAAGTTTTCTGTGAAACGTAAATCTGATGGTGAATTTTCGTTTCAGAAAGGAATTGTCTTGCTTAGTTTAAGAAAAATTTTCGTTAAGCACACAGTAGTAGTCACCAAGCACTTTTCCACTCCATTTCCCTCGATTTATAATTTCCACGGTCGATATGTGCTTGGATGAAAGCATTCTTCCATCGTGCAGATTCCGCAGATGGCCGGGGGCCCAAAACCAAACGTGATTTCAAGGGAATTTTGCATTTCGATTTTCATGAGCGTATTTTCGTGGACCAATTCACGTTCTGCAGTCCCTTAACTTTGGCAAGTGAGAAAATTACAGATTCGTCATTATGATTGTGGAGGCTGAAATGCTGAAATCTTCGGAACAAATCAAATGCCACTAAGCAAGACAATTTTTTTCTGAAGCGAAAATTCACCATCAGATTTACATTTCACAGAAAAATTGTGCAAAATTTTTTCCAATCTTATCAAACATTTTATAAATAATTTTTATGTTTTAAAACTTATATTAATATGGATTATGAGCTTTGCAGAGAGAAACGGTACAAGAATGATTTTCTAAAATTTAGAATACTTTCTGCGAATATCACTTTCTTCCTCGATTAATCGAAATATTTTTTTCTCATCAAAACGGCCGACTGTGTTGTAAATCATCGAAAATCAAATATTTAACATAATCGTAAGCTAATTCGAGCATTAATTGAAGGAATGCTGCACCATACGGTGATCGGCAATAGATTTTGTCATTAAAAAAGGAAAAAATTCTATATAAATTATTCTTGTAACTAAATAACTATGATAATTCCTCTGATTTGGCAAATATGATCGGTATTAAAGCTGTATTTCCTCTGGATTAGGAAAATACAGAAATACCATAAAATGATAAATGGCAATCGGCACCGCAATGAGTTACCCGCATCACAATTAATTCATAAATTTTAATATCTGAACTTTAATCATTTCATATAGATAAGTTCCAATAATAAATAACGTGGTCTTTTAATATGAACATTTTAAAACTCTAATATTGAAAAAGAAAAAAAAGAATATTTAAATGATATTATTTATGGGATGTGAAAATAAAAATGCTAAAATCAGGAATGGAATTTAATTGCATGAAAACATGGTGCTTCCAATTTCTGCTGTTTTATTTTTTCAATTAAAAAAATTTCTACTCTACTAGAGTGATGGAATCAATGCGAAACATGATATCTAATGACGTTTCCATGTGAAAGCTCTTTTTCGTTCACTGGGATTTTCAAAAAGGGACAGCCTTAACTGAAAAACTTTTTTCCTAACTTTTACAAATATATTATTAATATAAACTGAAATAAATATCAATGATAAGATAAATTTTTAACAAAAACGATATCAAAATGATCATTATCGTTTATTTATATTCAAAATAATATTAGCGGAATTGCAATAATTTTTAATGTGTTTTTTAATCTAATCCCTATATTTTTAAAGCCTGAAATTTTAAAATATTTAAATTATATGTGTAAGACTAACTTTAGAATAAGTATTCTAACGGTGCACGCTTTTACGGTGATTTTTAACACAAACCATATTATTTTCTCGATAGAAAACAATATGTGACATATTTACATTGCGACTTAAGGAATGTTATAGTTAAAAGATGAGAAATTTGGAGTAAGCCTTATAAATAACATAGCGATGATGATTAAATATCTCACTAGATAAGGTTGAGAAATTATTCAGCAATGTGATATACTGCGGGGGGGGAAAGCTTTCTGAATGACTATTTGTGGCCGAGATGAATCTTCTGCAGGAGGTAAATATTGGTTATGTTAAAGTGAAGTCTTCACCTTGCAAATCGCAAGCGGAATTAAATGTTTTGCAAAAGCCGGAAAATGAAACGAAACGTTAAATTTGACACACGTAACTAATATTAGTAGCATAAAATACGGGCGAAGGAAAGCGAAATTTGAATCGGCAATCTACGGACAAAAGTCTGAATTCTCAACAGCGCGGATGATATAAGAGGCAATTTGATTATGTGAAACTGAAATTTAATTTTTTTAAATTTCTTCTGAGCCGTAAATCCAAGGGGAAAAACCAAATTCGCGAAGCCAACCAAATATTTCAAACCTTTTGGCTCGGCGGAAAATAAGGCGAAAATAATAATGTCATTTAATGGCTGGAGAAGCGTTTCGAAGGAAACTCGCAAATTTGGTTACGCAAAGGGCGAAGGAGCAAAGAGATTATGCGATTTTCGCGAAAATTGGTGCCTGGGCTTAATGAAAATTTAACCAAAGGAAAAAATTCCGTCGCGGGTTCGGGGGGCGAATCCCCCGTTACCCAGCAAGAAATCGATATCGTTAAATTGAGGGAGGATCCCTGTCCTAACACCAAATCAAATCAACTCATCTCCCCCGCGAAGCATTTTCATTTTCCTAACTTCTCTAACCCCATCGGAATTTTCTTCAGTTCCACTAATACATCATCTTCATAACTTTCTTTTCTGTTGCAAGTATTACGTTCAATCTAACTCATCTTAATCGTCATAGTAATATATATATATATCATATAATGGTTAAAAACTTAGTTCAAGTTTCCGCAAAAATGATTCAAAAAATATGATTGGCTCAAAACATTTCCCTGCTAACCTAAGCACATCACTTAACTATTTATTAATTTTGATTGTAACAACTAAAGTATCAGTGATTGCCAGTAAATTAACAGCCAAAATATGTAAATTATATGTAAACGTCGAACCAGTTCGGGTTTTTGATGAAATGATTGCCGATAAACCTTTCTTCATAGATAACAATAAACAATATAATAAGAGACGAAATTTTCAGATTTAAAGTCTCAGTAATGATAAAAAAATTTATATATTTCACACATTTATTAGTGGCGTTTATTTATTCAAATGCAGACCGTTCAACAATTAAAACTCCAACCATTTTGAAGTTCTAATAATATATCTTCGTTAAAAGTTCAACCTAAAATTTATAAACTACAGGTCAGAGTTATGAAGCTTTGAACAAGTCTCAAAGTTAATTACAACCGTTCTAAATTTGCAAATTATTGTTCTCCATCCTGTTTTCTTTTCACTTAAACTACTATTTTGTCATTCATTCTAAACTAGATATAAACATATTGTCCTTTCTCAAAAACTTGCCTTCTTCTAATTAGAGCTTTTTTAATGCAGTGCTTCATCAGTTTATATATATATATGCGAATAATAGCCTTTTTTGTAGGACCGTAAGCAATTTTTACAATTTTCTCCTGTAATAGGAACACGAAAAGCATTTCCGGTCTTCGAAACGTAAAAACTAAATTATTCTCTTCGCGAGCTGCCTCCGCTTGGGTTTTTGCTCATTTTTTCCCGAATAATATTAATATTCACACAAGTGCCGGACTATAATAAAAAGCGACGATTAGACGGGAAATCGTATCGCTAAACGGAATGCGAGAGCGGAGAGTGATTTGCAAAGTCCGCTTCATTAACATTCTTTTCATCTCCTGTCTCTGCTGAGAATCAGCGAACAATTGCTTTTACAATATAACCGGTATTTTACTTTAGAACATTTTCACCCGTGGCAATTCCCATCACTCCTCCATCTAATTCCCAAAACCAACTCAAAATTTACATTTTCCAAATCCCATCTGCAATCTCTTTCCGTCAATACAGTGACGAAAGGCAGCTTTATTCCGTTGCATTTTGCATATCTTTTTGCCGATACAGTTTCGGGATTTGAAATATTGAAGATTTTCCTCAAGTTTTTTCTGCAAGAGATCCCTCCAGCAAATCGCATCTCAAACTTGCAATTTCATCATATAACTTCATGAACATATAACGCAAAAAATATGAAAATCCTTTAGAAGTTTCGAAAACTTTTCGGGATTGACCTGAAAAATTTTTTTATTTTACTTGATTGATATGATGGAAATTTTAATATAATTATTATGGAATATATGTAATAAAAATTATCTAAATAAATAAAAAATAATATAATATTACTATAACAATTAATTAGTCAAATAATTCAGTAATATAAATTTTGGAAATAATGCAAAAATTAAAATTTTCGTATGTTTGTTATGCTACGTAAAATATTATCATGCTAACTACGTATGTTTGTTACGTATGCTAACTAACGTATGAATAACAATTAGAGTAAAAAATGTAACGGTAAAATTATAAAATTTTATAATATTAATAAACAACAGTGATTGATTTGAATAAATAATCAAAAATTAAGACTGAAGGAAATTATTATTTCCATATTCCCTTTTGAATATATGAAGTTATCAATGTATAATATTAAATCGAATTAATTTTGTGACAAAAATAGTATTAAGCGTTCAAAGTAAAATTAAGCGTAAATCTATTAAAATATAATTTCATCTCTAAATTACATAAAAAATGAAAGTTACATAGGACGTCATTATGTTCTACAGCCTCATAATACTCCAGAATTTTTGCTTTATTATAAGTCATATGAAGTTATGCGAGATAATATTCCAAATATCTCATATCAGATATATTTTCAATCAACCTATGTTCTGCGTGATAATATTACAGACGGTACAACAATATGGTGTGTTAAATTTCTCCGAAAGACTTTTGTATATATATTATACTCAAATATCTACCTAAAAATTAATACACCACACTTTGGAAGATCACATTTCTAACTTAAATCATAAGTCACGAAAATGAGTTCTCTCAGCTTTCAATTGCACTTATACGTAAATATATGTATATATATTGAAGGGAAGCATCTGATGTTGCTTTTTAGGTTTCATGGCCTTCATGAGTTGCAACATTTCACTTGTTGTAACTGTATGTAATTTATCACATAAACTAGTATAACTGTGTAAATGGTCTTCTTACCAACAGATTCCGCAAAGTAATTTACGAAATGGTCTGCTAAATACGGAATGCTTAATACAGTGTAATTGATCCCGGTATTGTATGAACCATCATTTTCGCATGACTTTAATATTAATATTACAAAGCTGTTTTGGGATGGATAAAATATTTAAAATATTGGTTTTTTGTTTTTTTTAATGCATCGATCATTTACTGAATGATAAATTTTACTCTGTCTTCGAGTGATAATTAGAGAAAAGGATATGTATGCTCTTAAAAACATTCATTCAAAATTCAAATCTATTTAATGATTCAAGTTATTAAAAGGAAAAATAAATTATATAAGCTAATGAATTAATGTTGTAAAACTTCACAATGAAAGAATCTTTTTTTTATAGACATAAAAAGAGCCCCGAAAGCCAATAGTGACAGCCTGATACAAGGTCTTGCAGCCACAGGCACAACTTGGCATACTTCCTACGATTTTAAAAAAAGGAAACCTGAATTTGAATTTTATAATGAGAATGATAATTAATCAGATAATGATGATGATGACAGTAATGATGTTAATGTATTACTTTTTCCTTTCTGAACAAAGATTATTTTTACTTTCGGCGAAGTGCTATTCTTTCGCTTAGATACCATCTATCTCCTCGTCATTTAACGAATTTAAATTGGTTCTTGTTACTCTATCAAAGGAAGTATTATCTTAGATTTGGTTTTTTAAGAAAGTCTTAAATAATAAGTCTTCTATGAACAAGAAAAATAATAACTAAATATGTTTATTACAAAACTTTTCCCCTCTTATAATAATGAAAAATACTGCATTCCAGGTTTTCGCAGCCCTTAATCAACAACGTATTTTTTTTAACTATAGAGGGTCGTTTGAATTAAAAAAAATATAAAGAAAAAAATAGAGAAACATTTATATTAAAAGTGTAATTACTTTACTGATTTATTGTAAAGAGAAAATAAAACATTTTCGGATAAAAAAATTCACCAAATACTATGACCAGCATAATCTTTGGAAGAGATAACCAACGAATTCACAAAAATAATTTGTAATAAAAATCTCCACATTTTTATAGCAATCAACTCTCAAAAATTAAAAATAATGCGTTTTTAAAATTTATCTGGCAGAAAAATTGAATAACCTTCATGGGGCTTAACTGAATGTTCCTTCGGTATCCTTTTCAATCTTTGAAATGCTTTTTTTGAAACACTTAATAAATAACAAACCCTTAAAGGGCTGACAAAAAAACTGAAAAAATTTACATATATTTTAACTATTGCAAATAAACTCAACATTGGAAAATTTCGCTTGTAGTAAATTCAAATTTTCTCCGATGGTTCGAACTTTTTGCTGCTTATATCAAAAGAATAAAACATATCAGTCACTTCCGCAGCAGAAATTTTAAAATATCCTCGAAAGTAAAATGTTTAAACCTCAGAAAAGACTAATTTTAAAGCGTTGCCATTTACACATATGACATTTACATTAAAAATTCCAATCAGAGTGCTATGATCATTAAATTATCGACTGCGGTTAAAGTTCATAATGTGCTGCCTCTTTTGACGAGGGACATTTAATATTCAAAACCTAACCAATGTCGCATTAAATTACTCTTTTTAAATAATGAAATTTTCCCGAAAATCTGCAACACTTTGTCGTCAATCGATTTTTCCACCGACTGCATGGGAAGAAGAGCAATTTTTTCATGAAGGTTTTCACATAAAGCCATAAATTTAAGTTTTCACTGAACCATCAAGGAACGTTGAATTGTGCATTATATTTAAATTGTATAACAATAATTTCCGCCTAGAAGGTGGTGGGACAATTTCGACAAATTGAAACGATAACTAATATTTAATTTGAAAACTTTTTAATATTAAAAAAAAAAATATTAATTTTTAGAATTTCCTTCAATATTTACTCTTTCGCAGTTGTTTCAAATTTATATTCCCGGATGGTTCTTACTTTCTCTACTTTTTCTGGAAAGAAATTTTCCAAGTCAGCGAAGGAAAAAAGAAAACCGGAGCATTATCTGGGAAATATCATCAGAGATTTATCAGAATTGAAATCCTTTGCGCAAAGCCAGGAATATTTGCATTTTGACAAAGACTTCTCTTCCCTGTACCAAACCAAATTTGACTTCTGGCTAATCAAACCAATTAATCTAAAAACAAAAATTAATAAAATAATCCGAAAGCCGTTAATATCAATTGTTAAGCGTTAATGTATTTCAATACTTGAGAGATTGTAATATTGAATATCGTAAAGTACTTCATGACTTACAAAAGTCAAATGCTGCAGTTAAATTTTGCCTTAGAAAGTCTGATGTAAGAATTTCAAGTATTTTACGAGTTCATTAAAATTGATGAAATTATCTTTTTAACAACAAATCTGCATAGCAACTGTAATTATATTCAGATTTGTACATCCGACAAACTAATCGGACTAATATCATGAAGCATTTTACTGATTATGTTGCTAACGTCAAAAATTGTCTCTTGTAAATGTATCAAAAAAACAACCCCGAAATATAAACTTTTTTATGGCCTGATTTTTTGCATTTTATACGCAAGTAAAAACTATATTAGATAAGCATTCTTTTTATAAATTCCGTGAATGGAATTTATGCTAAAATTACATTTTGTATTAAGATGACCCTTAATTGTTATTCGGTTTTTCTTGTTGTTCTAACCTCTTTGCTGGCTTTTTATGTTTTGTAATAAACCACGCATGAGTGATGGCGATTTGCGAGAAATTCATTTTTCCAACATTTGAGACTCATAATTTAACAAAATGTATTTGTCTTATCTGACTTCGCTCTGTATAATTCTAGCCATTTATAGCAAATATAAAAGTCTTCATAATAACTTTAAAATAACACTTAGATTACCTTCATGTTTTACATAGTAGCAAAATAATTTAAAGTATTGAAAGAACCTTTCCCTATATATTTTAATAAAAAAGCCGGAGAATTTTATGCCGAAAGTAATACATATCCATTAAGGCATTCGGCTGAAGACTCAGTTTAAGTAATAAACTCAGTTTCAAGTGCTGTTAATTCCGTCATTAATGGTATGATGAAGCGTACAGAACCTTAAAGTATGAAGCTTAACCACAGACTGATATCCGTAAATCATTGCATAATGATACTGTACAGTAAAAATGACGATATTCATTCATTTTATTGTGTGAATAAAACAAGGTCTTCAGTTTTCATCTCCCTGCGGCCGATTTCATTTACAGCTTTCGCGTTGGAATTCAGTTTTTTATGGATCCGCAATCCAAAACAACACAAAATAATTTGTTTTATACAAAAAAATGCAATCGCTGAGAATCAGATTCAAAAAGACAAGGATTTATGGAGATATACCGCTAATTGACTTGTGTTCGGTTTGATATTGTGTTTAATTGAATTCGGAATAACAAATTAAAAGTTTTCATTTATTTATCCCATACTCACAGGTCTAAAGAACTCCACCCTCTCATTTCTCATTTAGTTTCATTGTTTGCTCTGACGCCCAGTACTTCACTGACATTTTATGTTCTCCGATTAAAAAAAGCTCCCCAAACAGATAATTTTGAAACGAAAAGTGCGTTTTGTAAAACAAACTAAAGTTTTCTTATTTAGCTGGAGGAGATTGGTATTTCTCGGCCACTTTTTTTACTCGATTTCCCCCGTTATTCCTCCGGCACTAGGAACATTTAATTTAATAAAACTGAAGAAAGCTATTGGAACTTTCTTTGAAAATTGATTCCAAGTCATCGAAATGGAACATAGCATGGATTTATGATATGAAATGTCTTTTCTAAAGTAGTTTTAATTTTGCAAAAATTTTATTTTGTTAAGTCGCTTATGCAGAGTGATGTAAATACCCGAAAAAAAAATATTGGTGTAAGAAACGAAATGTCATCGATTTAAAAATTTTTAAATAAATGCCGCAAAAAAAGATTTGCAGTTTTATAAGTAGACAATTCATTAAAACAGCAAAACTACTTTTATTTTTTTTTAATGCCAGTAGAATCGATACAAATTATTTTGAGAATTTTTTTAGAAAATAAAAAAAAATATCGTTAATTTGTTCAAAAACTGAACTTAAAAGGCAGAACTAAAAAAGAACAATAATATGGAAGTTTTGTCCACCACAATGTAGATAGTAAAAAGTCAATAATTCACCCGTATCATGATCTTAATTTAAATTACAAATAACACAAACTGTAAACGGTGTAAAATTTTATATTTTTTTGCTACATAAACAGCTACAACTCCTTAGGAAAGATCCATTTTACCAGTTTCATATTTTCATATTCAAGCCCGGAAAATATATGATATTTTTTGTTTATTTCTCCACTTATAAATATTAATGTAATGAACTATTTTTTTTTTACTGAGTGAATGAATTCTCATTTATATCGAATATGTGACAAATTAATTTTAATGTGACAAATTTTAACGAATATGTGACAAAAATTAAACAATTTTTGTCGTTACAAATGGAGCGTGATTCATAATTTTGAGATGTGTAATGATAAATAATACTGTATACAAATTAAGAACTTTCACCTAATGAGAAAAAAATTTCTTTTCACGAAACAGTTTTAATGTTAAGTGTAAAAATTGAATTGAAATGTAAAATAGTATGATCTTCGGTCCTAATCATTATAAGTTTCCGTCCTTCTTTGAATTTATAGTATTGGAAGTATATATAGTTAAAGGTGGGATACATGTTACAAGGAATTTCTCTATTCAAAAATAATGCACAAAATTTTCGTTCGTTTCGAAGTAAATAACTAACTGGCAGCCTCGTTCAGCGGTCTAATCGCAATTCACAGATTATGTACCAGGGGGCTTTGGCAATAAGCACTTAATACCCCGGGGAACGGATATATTCAATACATTTTAGCGCTGACTCGTTAGATCATCCATGGCCAATTTAATCAATGAGTCAAATGAAAAAGGATTCATGTAAAATCGCCTCTGAATTAATTTTTAAGTGTAAAACAAAAAAATTTTTTGTTTTTAAAAATTAATTTTGTTTTACTCAACAAGAATGAAAACGGTGGCGCATGCATAAACGTAGATGGTGGCGCACGCATAAAACAGTCGGAAGATGAAACCTGTGCAGGTTCTCCGCAGCCTGCAGCGTCATGCTCAGTAACTGGCAAGAACTAGTTACATCTGGACCCGATTGATCGCTCCGAGAACGAGTTCATCGCCTGCGCATACTCTCTATTTGCATCATTCCAACACACAAGTTTGAACGCACCACCTTTGCATCTCTCCAAAACTTTAATCCCAATTACTTAATACCAGCAACGATGATGCATCTCAGCTTCATTAAAATTATTTTTAAAAAATTATATAAAACTGGGAAGTGTCAAGTGGTCTCCCAAAAAATTTAAAAATTTTCAACAATAAATTTCTTGTGGTTAACTCTAATGTGAGGTGAAGAAATTAATGCTCATTCAAATTCCGTTATTTAAATAATTTCGCTAATTGCTTCAGTCTCATGATCCCAAGCTTAGGTTTCAGATTTTACAAGCCATTTATCTAGATAACAAAATATCTGTGCGGCTCATCTTTTACGCTTCATTGTGTTTCAATATTTTCAAAATTAATGCTTCAAATAAAGCTCTTAACTTGTAATTCCACTGACTCAATCAGACTAAGTTTGTTGTATTCGCTCATATTAGATCTAATAAATAGAAATTGTACTAGAGAAATCAATCTAAAATATGTCAAACAAATGCGAGAAAGAGCACGCAATAAGTTTATTATGATTTTCACAAAATATTTAAGGATAATCAATTGAATCCTTTCCGAATGATAAAATACATACTTCCGATGATAAAATTTTTATTTATTTGCTAGAAATTAGTTCAGAAATTGAATTTCAAAAAATTATTTAAAAAAAAAAATTTCCGTAAGAAAATTACCATTGACTTTTTCCATCTTTGTTACTCTAAACTATTAGAATAAATTGGAACTGATTATAATCAAACATTTTAAAAGTTTAGAAACCAGAATAATATAGAATTTAATGATCCTTTTCCTTAAATTACAAAATGTAAGCTTATAAGCATGGTTCTAGAAACTCAATTTTTTTTTAGTTAAACTTTCTAAAAACATATTTGTTGCAGTTACTGTAATCTCAAAAGAATAAAGTAAATTGAAACATTAATTTAAATGAGTTTTGCATGAGAAGTTGCAAATGTCGATTGTACACCGGATTTTCCAGCAAAAAAGATTGTAAGTCTTTTTTTCAGTTTAAAAATATAATGAACGTTCATTGAAATATTCAGAAAACAAAAAAAATGTGCCATCCACAAGTATTATTATTTTTGCAACCGTTAAAAATTGCGAAAATCATAAGGCAGAAAAAATTTGTCTTTTTATTAGCGTCTGCCATCAGCAAATTCACCTATCAAGTTGTATAAAAGTTAAGAATCGTTTTCATGCTCATCCTTAAATTTCTTTGTTCCACCATAAATCACTGACCAGAATTCCGATTAATAAATTTTTTTAGTCGCAACCTTCAGTACTATCAAACCTTCTGGAAATAAATAGCTTATGGAACTAAATTTATTTTCTTTCAAAACATTTCAAAAGATAACCGGATGAAAATCACACAAAACTATTAAGGCGAAATTGAAATTAATATATAGTATATGAAAAAATGTTTTCAATACAAAGAAGAATTACTAATAAATCGATAGTACATATGAAAATATGATATTTGAAACAAAATATTAAACCTTTAATCATTGAAAACTACAGAAAATAAAAAAAAGGCCAACTTGAATATTATTGCTTTTGCTACAGCCAAAAATTCCGAAAATAAGTGAGAAGAAAAAAAATTTGTCTTTTTACCAGTGTCTGCCATCAGCAAATTCACCAATCCAATTGCATAAAAAGTTAAGAATGGTCTTCTCTAAATGAATAAAACTGTTTCCTCTGAATTTGTTCGTTGCGACTTGTACCTTGCTTTATATAAAAATTGTACAAATTTCTTTATACTCGATTGTTGTGGGACTAACTGTGAAATAAGTACAAAATTTCTGATTCTAGTAATATTTTGCTATTTTAAAGGCTAAAAAGATAGGCTCTGGATGTTCATAAAAAGATATCTGAAGTTCATGGCGTTGATATCTTAACTGTTATGTACTTCCGATTCTCAAATTTCGTTTTGATGATCTTACATTTAAAAATGATTAATGCTGACAAAACCGAAGCCATAATCGAATCAGATCGTAATATTTTAACACGAGAATTATGTTTCGACCGTCACGCATTTTCAGAAACTCCATATTATGAAAGAGCGCAATTAAATGAATTCCCCATAAACTGAAAGAAATTTACCGATGCAACCCATCAACATCTGCAAATTGCACGTCAAAAATAATGAAAGAATCAATTTTTAATACGAATAATAACAGGTGATGAAAAATATAGTTTTATCATCACATCAATTGAAAAAAATAATGAAATAAATGTAATGAACCATAAAAAAAACCACATTAGAAGTTTGTCCGAATCAAAAGATGATGCTCCCAATTTAGTTAAATTACCAAAACTTTGTGTACCTCAATTTGTTCCATAGGAATCAAACAATTAATTCAGTTAAATATTCTCAATAACTATTAAAATTAAATGAAGAAATTAATGAAAAACATCCAAAATTGGTACATAGCAAAGAAAACTATAGCACATTTTAAAATAATGCTGGACTTAATACTTTTAAAAAATACGACAGAAATTATTGGAGCACTTTTTTAGGGTATTGTACCTTATCAGTCATATAGTTCTTACCCTGAAACCTCGGATTATTATTAGTTTTAATTCTTAGATGATCCTCTGATGTGTATTTGGTTGTTTAGTTTCTTATTGAATAGAATTAGAAGTTCTATAATTGCAAAATCACGAAGTCATAAAAAAATTGCAAACCATCATTAAAAAAATTAAAAATTTAACACTAAATAAAGCTAATTCATTGTTTAAAAATTCGTGTTTTATTTTCGTACAGAAGAAAAACGAAATTATTTTTGTAACTCCCCAATATTTTTTAATGTGTAAATTTATGAAAACATACGAAGTAGCGAGATACTATTTTTTACATATTACAAAAAAATTTCCTCTTAGTACAATATGTTGTTTATTTATTTTTACAGCAATGTTTATGGTAAATGAGATGAAAAAGAGAACCAAGTTACTAATGAAAACCCATGCATAAATTAAAAAAAATATGTTTCATAATATTTTTTATCCATACGTACTTTTTCTAATTTCTAAAGAGCCTTTCATAAGACATGCACCATCAAATATTTAAAAAATTTACTTTTTAACTCTTTTTTTATTGTTTTCGCACACTGAGAATCGAATTTCATAGTTTTATTATAATTATGCATAGCTGGAATTACTATTATTATATTCCTAGTATGATGAAATCACTCACAAATTCAGTATTAGGTCATGTGTTGCGAAATATTTGCAAACTATTGAAGAATATTTTATTATTGTAATTTTCTTATAATTAAAATAAAGCAAAACTACATAAATATTTGAAATAATTTTTTAATTTTTAATATTTTTAAAAAATAAAAGCGTTTTTTACCAAAAATAAATTAGAAGCTAAATAATATTTATAATCTTGCAATAGTGCTGAAAATATTTCCACAATTTATAAAATTAAATTTTTCTAATATGTGACGAATTCTTTATTTTATATATTGGATCAAACTTAATTAATCCCTTATCTTGATCTTCAATCAATTTCAATCAATTAATAATCAAACTTATTAATCGACCTGAGTCATTTTGGATATTTGTAAATAAATTCATGTTGAACATTTTATATGAATTTTTATGAGATGAAAATATAAATACGAGAGAATGCGCACAAAATTCTTTATCATGCAGAAATATATGGCTATCTAAAACACAAAATAAACAAATTTAATGATCCGTGGTATAACTTATAAACATTAGGTCGGTAGTTGGCCAACCTGCATTAGATAATGATATTTTGTCACACGTCGATCACATGAATAGCATCATCATTTGAATCCGGAACTGCTAGTTTTACATCCAATTAAGTTTCTTCTTACTTTTTTCACTGGATTTTACGAGTGTTACAATTTCGTTTGGCAAGAAGAATTAAGAGGAAGCTATTTGAAAAAGGTTTATTAATTGAATTACATAAGTAGCTAAACAAAATTTAATCAAGGCAACGATAACTGGAGAAAAGAGCAATATAATCCATGTCGAGATTCTGACTTAAGTCAAAGCCATAAATGTTTGAAACCAATTTATCTACGTCAAAATGCCGGATCGAGAAAATCTAAGTTTAATTCAAGTATACGGTTGATAAGCACTGACGGAATTCGAGACTCAAAGCCTCCCACGTATCCTGGAGTCCTTGTCAAGCTCATCTCACATTCGAATAAACAGGCCGAGAACAGATCTGATGAATTAACTCACAAATATGCAGCCACTTTTACCCACTTCTTTAAAAACTACCATCTAAACCCAGGAAACATAAGCTGGGTTTCCCAAAACGTATAAATTTTAAAATTTTCCAAGAGCAGAAAATAAAACGGACGAATAATTTTGTCAGCGAATTTGATGCCTTAATATACCTCGTTATTTCGTTTTACCAAAAATGTTAATAAAACAAATTTATCGCCAGCAGATGATTTACAAAAGCAAACGCATAAGTTTATTTTCAAATTTGAATGTTTAATACTAGAAAAAGAAATGCAAGTCCGATAAATGACGGCAAAACTATGTCGATTAGAAACAATGTCGAATACGACAAACTGGAAACTCGTAAAGTCGATCAAACTTTGAAAATGGAACAAAGATGAAATTCCTCCAGTTTCTGCTAAAATGCACGTCACCGTCACTTTAGAAAACGGATCTAAATGCTGGATGCAATTCCCATTTGCAAGCCAAGTATTTCGGCAAATTAAAAATTTCCGGACTTTGCCGTCGATAATCGAGCGACATTCTAAATTTTTAACTATCTTCCATGCACAAAATAAAAATGGAGACTGCAGTTTGAGAAACATGTAACAAAAGAAGGATTCTCTGTGTTTATTCTTACTCATAATTACATTGATGACAAACTTCATCTTCTCCAAGAAGGTAAAGATTGAAAAAAATTTAGAAACAAAAGATTGAAATAAGAAGTTTTAGACATACTCTTATATTTTTATGCATATTAAAAATTTTTGAGCTCTAATACTAAACTTATTGTTCTAAATTTATATTTCAATGTATCTATATTTTTTATCTCATGCATTCCATTTCAGTTTATTATTTCATCATTTTTGCTTTAGACGATTTTCTTTTTCAGGCAAGTTCTATTCGAAGATTACAGTTAGATATTTTAATAAAAATATCATTTTCGCCCATCATTTATCCACTTATTGTCCGGCATGATTCACTGTATTAAATAATCCTATCAACTTCTTTATTTACTAATTTCTGACAACTGATAGAAGAATATGGCGCAGAAAAAATTCAGTAATTTAGCATAAATAAATTTTATGAATTTAAATATAAATAATTTTTTTTCATTGCAAATCTTTTCCAGACGAAAACAAATTTTAAAATTATATATACTGAATTTTAAATGTTCCTAATTTCTCTTCATGAAGATAAAACTCATTTTTCGATGAGTTGCTTAATTTAAATCTAACTATATACTTTTTTATTATTGGGCCTAAGCTCAAAAAAGTACATCAAAAAAGAGTTAAAACAAGAGTTAAAATGCATATCCGTATATTAATTAAACTATCCAGTATTTTAAATAAATTTTTGGAGCTTTTATCAGGAAATACAAAATCATTCGCGCAAAATTGTTGAGATCAATTCCGACATGTTTTACCTCGCTTAATCAAACCCCATATATTTTCCTCACAGGAATGCAGAATCCTTAAATCCCCAATTTATATAGTTGCTGCAGAATTAGACAAATTAAAGGGTCATATAACTGATATTGAAAAACGTTCAAAGTCTTTTTCATTCAAAATAAATCTCCAGATTTCACTTATTAGATTATTTCTCTTCTCTGATCATTTAAATTAATGAAATTAAAAACTAAACATTTAAATTAACATTAAAGGAAATTAAGATTTTTTTTATCTAGGGTTTATTTAAACCGATATTTAAAGCAATTTTCCGCAATAACCGCCATCAATTTAAAAGTAATTTGAATGTTTCAATTCAACTGACCATTAGGTTTTTCCCATCGGAAAATGATATTTCACATCAGAAACTCATTTAATGAAATGGAAGATAAAAGAAATTAGAAAAACCCTGCCAAGAACTGGGAAAAATGAGAATTTATCTGCTTCTTTACTGATTCCACAACTTCCAGGTAAACATTAAAGTATCAGATTTAAAAAAAGTTTATTTTGAAAGTTAAAAAAGATTTAATAAGATATCATATATATATTTTAAGGCGTGATTTCGACAAACGGAAAAGTTAAATTTTTGAAACACAAAATTAGAAGACTGAATAATCATCAAAACATTGATATGAATGTAAATTATTTAAAAAAAAAGAAGTAATTAAAAAAGTTTTTATTTCTTTTGCTTTTTTTTTGGAGACAATGAATCTACAACTTTTTTCGGAAAAGTTGTGGTAAATAAATTCATTCTAACATCTAGAGCTTCAAAAAATATCAAAGAAGTGCTAGCTAAATTTTGAGAACTAGTTTGAGAATTCGATTCCTGAAGAAGGAGATGCCTTAAATCCATCTCAAAAAACAATTAAACATATACCTTGTTAAACAAGGATAAGATTTTCTAATAGTAATAAAGTGCCATAACATTAATATATCAGTGGTTAAGCATAATATATTGTACAATATTTGAAAAACAACATAACTATTTGAAAGGATATTGGTTGAAAAAACAAAAGATAAAATTCCATTAACCTGTACATAAATAATATTTCATGGTTACATAGAATTACTTATTACTGACAATAAATAGATTTTTAATATCCAGTTAAAATTATCGGCAACGGAATCTGACATTTAGCCATCATCTTAAAGCTATAAAATCTTATGCATGCCAAATGGAATATTAATTTTTAGGCAACTATCATATGCTTGGTATAATATAATTTATATTACCATTAATCTCTCCTTATTGTCTTTATATCAATGAATGAAGTGGTTGTGCTATTGCAATTATATGTTAAATTTCCTGATTCTTCGTAAAATTTAACTTCTTTGAAGCATTCATACCATGGAATAGTATTACAGAGAAACATAATTTCAAAACAGAAACAAATCCAATAAAGTAAATATTTTAGAGGTTCAAGCGAAAGATAGCGCAAAAATCATAGGGAATAATCCTGCAGCAAGAAAATATTAACAATTTTTTTTTTTCAATTTTCCACTTCTGACACTTTTCACATATTTCACCTGTAAGTAGTTAACAAAACTTAATAATTTTAGTTTCACCAGTTGAAAGTATCCTTTAATTTGAAATTTTGCATTTAGTGCACCGAATTTTGAAATACAACATATTCAAAAGCGTACAAGAATTCTTATGGATATTACTTTCTTCGATAATCGAAAAAACCCATATAATACGCAATATTCAGAGTAAAAGAATTTTTCTAATTTTCATTTCTTCTTTCCGTCAGTTTCGAACATTTGTCAATGAATCAATAGCGAAAGATAATAATTTAATTCTTCTTTATTTACAGATTTTGTATATATTTTATTTCGGTTTTTTAAATGTTTTCAATTGTGTTTTTAGCTTTTAGCATTTTATGACATTGGCATATACTTCAAACTTATTCTTCTTTAAATTTATACAACAACCTGTTTTTTCATAGTTTTTTTAAATATTTTACCAAATCTAGATTAATTTCTCATAAAACAACAAACTTTTCTGTGTATAGTCTTAATTTTTTATCACGTAATAAAATTAATTTCTCAAAATTCAATATAAAGTGGATATGTACATAAAAAATAATCACTAATAGAAAATTCAATAATTTCTTTTGAGAATTGTACTTTATTATTTTTCCTTAATAAAAGTGATAAACTTACGCTGCGATTCTTCTTTAACCTTCATTTAGAATAAATTTTTCAGACTTCATCCAAGTTCATACTTTTTAATTAATTTTCGATGAACAATTAGAATTAGATTTATTTTAACTGCAGATATCATTCCACTTTTATAAAAGTAGTATAAAAAACAAAATTTCTAACATTAAATTCCATAATAACGATAATTTTAAGTAAAAATAATCGTTTTAATCATAAATTACCATATCCATATATAACTGCAAATGTTTTTCATACAACGTAATAGTAATATTTTCTTCTGTTGCACAGAATGTTCTACTTCTGACCAAATCTCTTTTTATCATGAAGCTCCTTCGATATATAACAAAAACCTTTACATTAAAGTATTACTGTCTTTCAAACTTATCTGACCCCCCCCCCCAAATGTCATTTGTATTACAGGCAGGATTTTATTGACAATTTTTTTTCTTGATACTTTAATTTTTCAATTGATTACTAATTGGTTAAATCCGACTAATAACCAAATCTGTGAATTACAGAACAAAAATAGAATATTTTTATTCATGTTCTTTTCTTACTCAGAGTAGGACTTCGGGGAAAATCCGAGAAATAACGCTGTAAAAACTAAGTTTTTTGGTTTATTTGACTAAAGTGATTTATGGATTACTGGGTTCAAAAAAAAGTTTCGGCTCTTAAAAGTTTATGGAAAACTTTCTTTCCTGGATTTCTGAACTCTTGCCTTTGAATCGTTAAATTAACATCTCATTAAAATTAGAGTACTTAAAAAAAGAACTGAGTATTTTATGCGGAATGAAAATGAAATAATACTCTCCCAGCTGATGTTAATATAAATTATTTCGAATATGTTTTTTTCCGAAATGATTGTCGTAGCAAATGTCAATGAGATTTTACTATTGCCCAATTTAATTTTCACTACCGATGAAGATCTTTGTTATCTTGATGCATTATTTAAAATCTGTAAGAATTAAACTCATAATAAATGTCTCGGAAAATAGAAAACACTTGAGCAAAACTCATTATTACAATTATTATATGTTCATTTAATGAACATTGTGCAATATTTTTACAATGTTCAATACATTGTACAATGTGTTTATGTACACATTGTGTACAACACAATTGTGCAATGTTCATTTAAAAATCATAAATTCAAAAATATTGAACATCAAAATGAATATTATTATTTTTAACTCAATTTGATAATTTATTCAACTTTAAGGTACTGTAACCTAGCAAAAATATTATTTTAGCTTATGCAGCAAATTTAACCTGGAAATATAAACATCTAGAAAAATGAATAATAAGTATGAATTCCGTAGAATATAAAAATAGGTCTGTTGTTTTCCTGTAAAAAAAAGAAAAAAATTTTAAATTTATGGTAAAAAAGTGTTTATCCTTTGATAACATTTATATTAAAAAAGTGTACACTTTCTGCAATAGTTTAAAAAAGGACATTATCAATTTTTTCATTTGTGAAGATTTACATTTCTTGACCATTTTCACATTTTCTTTAAACTTTTGAATTATTTTGCATATGTAATATGCAACACCTTTCATACTTCATAACTATCAAAAACGAGTATTTTAATGGTTTTAGAGAGTTTTAAAGAAACGTAAAGCATCGCTTTTAAATTATGATTACCATAATTTCTATGACACTTCCTAATGTCATTCCGCAATACCGCAGCCGGACATGATTATAAATGCTCCAATAATTGCACAAGAAATTAATCGCTAATTAACCTTTATTTAATCTTGTTTATAAAACAAATCTGTCTCAATTTTTATTTAATTTGTGACTTTATTTCAATAAATTTTCACTATTTTGGTAAAAATTTGCATTCTACATCGTTCTGTACAAAAACTGAATAAAAATGAGTAAATGAATATTTGTATAGCATCTCTTGATCCTAATTTAACCTGGTGAAAAGTATAACAAATAAAAATTTCATCCATCACCAGTCTCATGTAAAAAATTATATTAAAAATTAGCATCCTTTCCATACTTGTTTATACATTTGCTTTTTAATAAAATTATGCAGCGTTCTTCAAATTTAACGTACAAACTCATACACATCCACAAATATTCATCGGATGGAGAAAATTTTTTTGAACCTTTAATGCTTTTTATAAAAGAAATTTTTAATTTCTTAATAACTTGAACTTAAAATAAACATATTTAAACTTGAAAAAATAAACATATAGAAAAATATAACTAAAAGATTTTTAAAGGTAAAAAATCAAACAATTTTTCTTATAATATAGTCTATCTTGGAACACAAATTAAGATTCATTCCGTAATTTGAAAGGTTCCTAATATCTCAGGAAAAAATATTTAATGGTGCAGAGTCGTACATAAGCTTCTTTATACAAAAAAAAAACTTCTTTAAAAATATATCAAAACGTTGACAAAACACAAGTTTATAAATGTTTATTCAGTCACATTCATATTATTCATATTGAATACGATATAAAATTTCATTTATGTGTGTGCATGACTTCTAAACATTTCATCCAATTATTACTCGTTCCTGATAAAGAGAAAATATATCTCGCCTTAAGCATTGCTATTAAAGTCCCGGTCTAGGCAATTTTATTGGATCCGGGAGACGAAATCGACAATGTAGCCTGTGAACATGAACGAATCGAACAATTATTAAAAAAGGGTTATTTTATATGAACAGCGGAGTGGCTTTGTTAATAAAATAAATAAAATCATCATAACCTCTTTTGCCTGAAATACTTAAAAAAAAATTCTCAGAGAATATGTCTATCGTTAATGAAACTCATTTTTTCCCCCCTTATATTTATTAAATTTTGATTCTATGATGATTTTTTACCTGAAGAGTCCGCACACGAGTATCCATCATTTTTGAAAAAAATATTCAGTAATGCTTGTGTTAACTTTTACTGTTAATAACACTTAAAAAAAGATCAAATTCTTTAATTCCACTTTTAAATTAAAGAATTTGATTTTAATTCCAATTTTAAGGAAAAATTGTGTTCTCCTGTTAACAAATCATATATCGCTCAATTGTGAGAAATCTTTACGAAAACTTTTAATTTTTTTTTTGTGTTCATGATCCATAAATAATGATAATCTTAGTGAGCCAGCAGGTATAAGAATCAAAATTGCCTCTCATTTTCACTGTCACTCTCTATAATGATCATCACCCTTCTGCGAAGGTTAAGTTCAATTAGTTTCTTTACTTTCAGGGTCCATCAGGAGCAAAAGTACAAATAACATCACTTCAGCTATCTGAGTCTAAATCAGTTCAGAACCAATCTCTTCTTCCTTCTCGCCTTTCGTTTTTTAAGTTTGGTGCCACGCTATCAATTAAATATCGAGATATAAATGGTTTTTGAAAAACCTTTTTCCATTACAGTAACTAAATATTCCGTTACGATCTAAGCCTATTTTCTCTTTAACATTTGATGTAAATATTATCTTCAGGAATTCATTTTCATATCTTCTAAATTGAAAACAAAATTTAGAATGATATAAATTTTTACTAATCGATACGGATGAAGAATTCATAATACAATTTAGTCCTTCTTTTTATGTAAATTTCAGAAAATTTTTAGCCATTTTACCTATCTAAAAATTACAACTACAATCTGATAAAAAATATATTCTATCTTGCTATTAAAAAACTTTACAAAAATTTAATCAGTATTTCGCTTGCTTTTCAATCCTCAAATTTATATTTATCTGAATAATAAATTATTTGATTATTGTAAGATAACTATGCTTCATAATATTAAACTAATGCTGTAAAAAAAATTATTATTACAAAACCAGAAATGGATAGTTGAGAAAATTCACAGGATTGTGATTCTCAAATAGGTTTATCGTGTATTCATATTATGATAATTAAACAAAAGAACAATAAAAGTCGTGAGAAACTGAAGCCCTCTTCATTCTCTTTCACTGACTAGCAGATTAATATGAATTTATATTGATTATTTTCTGATAATGTATACAAATGACAAATTAAACATGGTGTTGAATGTTACGAATCAGCATGTTTTTAATTAGTTTTACATGACGAATTTTAGTCGGTATACTTAAATTTTATTGATTTTATATTATTCAGGATTTTATTTGGGCTTGGAAGAATATCTCGTAATCCAACCACATGACTATCAAGTCTCAGTTTTTCACTCAAATTTAATTCATAAATTAATAAATTAAAATTAACAACCATAAATGTATATTAAAAATTTTATACTTTTTTATAAAATGACTTTAAGAAACTTTCCTTTACAAAAATTTCCATTATTCAAAATCAAAAAATTTAAAAATTTTTTTTGTTTTAGCTGTAAATGCAGTATAAAGAAAATGTTAAAACATTTCTCCTAAAAACCATTGTATTCTTCTTTTGCTAATAATTCAATATGAAATCTTATGTAAACTAAGTCTTTCGGTAGTAAAAGAAAAAATCGCCATGAGTTAAAATAAGACAGCCATATGAAAGAATATTAATTAAAATGCAAACATTTCTTGAATATGACAGGCCTTTTGTGAGAACCATTCTTTCCTCGATATTTCCACTTTAGAAAAAAAGATTAATTTTAATCTTGACGGAGAAAAATATTGAAATAATATAAAGCTTTTTACATTAAATTAGTTTTAATAATTTAATGAGCTCCCCGGATTCGTGTAAATCTTTGAGTTTGCAGTAATCACCAATGTATTTCCCGCCTATGAACACTCCGGGCACGTACATTGTTCCGGTCATGCAACTTAAGTGTAATTGCAGCAAATGTCCATCGTCTCTGCGATCTAATTCGAATGCCGTGTATTTTTGTCTTATGTCATCAAACAAGCGCTTTGCTTCTTGACATTTTGAACACCCACTTTTGGAAAATATTACAACTTTATCTGAATTGATCAAAAGATCGTAAACCTTTGCAATCATGGGAATTTGGTGGGATCTCGTGGCGAATCTCTGTATACCTATAATAATTGAGAAGAAATAATCATTTACATGTAAATTAAGAAAGAAAATAAATCCAAAACTTACTTTTATTTAAAAAAAAATTTTCAGGTTCATACCAATTAAATTCGCAAGTATAATATTTATTGTGCTATCGCAAATTATTTTATTCAGATAAATTATATATTTATAAGAGAGCATGGAGAAATGTAATTAGCGTATTAATTTCATTCCCACTTCGTATTTCATTATCCCATACTTTACATGAGATACATTCAATGTCATACTTCAAATTTAATAATTATAGAATGTAAAACCTGTAAATTATACGTATCAAGGGAAGTGGTACAGGCAATCAAGAAAATATATCGATAATCACTTTTAAACTGTAGAGAATATCAAAAGAATAGCCGAAAGAAATTGTAAAACATCGCAGTGTGACCGGATAAGGAAAGCGAAGTTTATTTAGTCGTGACTCGTATTTGGGAAAAAAAATCTTGGGTCCTGCCGCAGCTAGTTAAAAATATTTAATAACGTTCAGTACTCATGATAATCATATGCGAAGATGCACTTTCTAAAAGTGAAAAGCCTCTTCGCGTGTTGGCCCGCCGAAGCAGATGTTGGGAGACGGGAGCCAGAACTCGTTCGGGTTTCTTCGTCCGGTGGTACCTGCGAGTGCCTCGCGCAGACCACGCGACACGGTCCTCGACGCCACTCTCGGCACCAGAACCACTTTTAACTTGTTCGGCTTGCACCTGCACCAACATTCTTCTAATCCGTTTATTAACCCTTATTTTCATCTGAATAACGTGGGTCTCTAAATTTTTCTACTCGCCTCTCTCATATTAAACTGAATGTTAACTTCACCTATTAATTCTGTTAAAGCTAATATTTATTTCCATGCTCTGCTTTAAAAATAATAGCCCGAAAATATTTATTTTACTCTCGTCAAAATTTCAACATAACCACTGATAATATAAAAGGCATTATAGTTAATTAATTAATGATTAATTTTTAAAAAAATTAAGAAACTTAAAAATTATTGCCATTATTTTCTACAAAATATCTAAAATAAATAATGAATATGTGAGCGTGTTCTCTGCTTTACCTTTGCAAATAAATCCGTATGGAAATAAGATTGGAGATAAAAACTGATGTTATATCCGAACTTACTTTTAACATTGTGCAAAAGATTTATTATTCCTTCTAGACCAGCCACATGAAAATATCTAAGAATTTAGATCTAAGAAAAAACTGAAAACTGAAATAAAGTAAATTTTCCGGATTTTCCTAAACGAAAAGGTGAATAAAATTATAAAAATGAAGAAGAATTTTTAAGGTTCCGCGCTCCCTTATTCTTTTTATTTTTTAGAAAATGTGAAAAAGAATTAACGCTTCCCAATGATTTTTTTCTTGCTATGTTGCTTATGAGACTTACCAATATATAATAGAAAAGCGAAATAGCGTAAGCAAATACTAAATAATATAAGAAATACCCTTTGAATGAGATTCTATCCACAGAAGCAAACCCTTCTACATTATCTAATGCCGATCTTTCTCCTTTTTCATCTTTTAAAAGATTGTAAACTATTTTCCTTATGCTTTTTTAATATATTTCAAAAACTCAAAAGAGGGTTATACGCTAATGTTTCAGCCAAAAAAAATGAGAAATATAGAAAGAAGAAAACCGATGCATTTTTTTCATATAAAAAAATTTATTAAATTATTATTAGTGCACTGATCAGCGTAAAAAAAAAGTTTGTCAAAAATACAATGAAAACAATAACATAATTACTCAGGCATTAAACCCAAGTCAATTTTTTGAAATAAAAAGAAGAATCGTGATTATAACTATAAGATATTCAATATCAGACATTGTTTAAGCTACTAAATAGTGAATACATTGTTTAAGCAAAACTCATACATATGATTCAAATTATTTTTAAGCAAAAACAATAACCATACAAATATTTTCTACATAATGATTCACTGCCTGAATACCAGAAATTTCATGTTAACAAGAATAAAAAAACTAATAGAAATAGGAAACTAAATTAGCTTATTTATTTACTTATTAAAAAATATTTACTTCATTATTGTGTACAAATTTGAATTTCTTTGAATATGACTAATTTCTTGGATCAAAAAAACCAAGGCAGCAACAATAGTTACATAAATTCAACATTATATTGTATATTTTCTTTTTTTGTTAAAAACATTTAAAAACTATGGAAATTTATATCCTTTGAATATCTTACAAATTCAAAACTATTAATACTTTTACATGTCTTTCTTTTAAGATATTGTGATTTTTCCTTAGGCTTAAGTTCAGTGATCTGAAAAGCTTATGATAATATACACAAGAAGTTCATCTTTCAATAACGATGACAAATTTTTAAAATGACATGGAAAATGATGCTACATGAGTTGATACTTCCCATAAAAAAAGGAGAATGTATAGAATTCTTAAAATATTTTTCAGTTTGTTCCTGTAGTTTTCTACAGAAAGCTGAAATTTCGGTTAAGTCAAACACTTTCAAGTAGCAGATCTACAAAACTATCATTATATGGATTATTTTAAGAATAAAGAAAAAATTTAAAAAAAAAACTTATTTTCATTGCTTAATATTACTTAAAAGACATCTTATTAAAATATCAGAATTTCATAAAACGATAAAAATTACAATTTATCTCACTTTGGAATATTTTTTTTCTTTTTCATTTTGTTTTGATTTCAGCAGCACTACCTGTCAAGTCCTCTTTATTTTCAGCTTTATCGCTTAGTGTACCTCGAAGAGTTTCTATCTACAAATATATTTCATTAAAATCAAACCCGCAGCTTGGAAATTTCTTTTTAATGTCCAATTTTTCTTCATTTTCTCAAGGAAATTATTTAAAGCCAAAGTTAAAATTATAATATTTAAAATTAATTTTTTAAAATGATGTACAGATATTTGAGAAAACAAAAATTTTCGGAAAGCAATCTATATTGTTTTTTTAATTTTATTTTCATAAAACTGTTTTCCTGCAACTGTTATACTTTATAAGTTATATAATAATTGTAAATAACAATTAATATAGGCATATTATATTAATAATTTCATGTTTTATATTTGCAATAATATTTTTCAGTTTAACGAAATATTTCTTTTATTTTATAGTCATTCAAATAATATGAAATTAGAAGAAAAAAAATTACACCTTGATATGCAACATATAAAGGATTAATTAAATAAAATTAAACTCAAAATTAGATCTTAAATCACTATAAAATGATTTTATAAGGATAACAATAATATCTGATTTACATTATCAATCAATTAATTGTAGCGTAAGATATAAATGATTGAAAAGAGACAGAAATAGAGAACTATTTGTGATGATGTTAATAATTTAAATTCGTCTAAATAAATGTCTTTTATAGCTTCTAACAGAAAATCCAACAAAAGTAAATGTCAGAATTTTATAAAATTATCAAAACAAAATGTGTTTAAGTGAAAAACTAAAATTTATGATCACCGATCGATATAAACGACGCTATGATTTTGACACTAGTTTTGTTATAAATTTTACTGACAAAAAAAATACCAAGAAATAAACTGCGGGAAGCCTAAGTAAAAATATTTTATGTAGTGAAAATTTCTCAGACTGCTAAGCTCTAAAAAAGCTATTCTAAATTGCCAATAAATTTTTCAGATGCATCAGATGAAATATATGGCCAAAATTTACATATCCTATAAATGAGATTTTGAAGCTCGAAACCACTTCGTTAAACGCATCCATATTCAAACTTTGTAAGATGATATAACATAAAAAATAACGAATACGAATCACGAAAAAGCTCTTTCCTGCATCAAGACTCATTTACAATATTCAATTAATCGAAAAAGCAGGAAATACAGTATCATAGCTGATACGAAATCAAATTTTCAATTACTGAGATTTGATAACTTTAGAATTTAAATGTTTTTAAAGAGCTTCAATTTTCTTTAGCAATTTTCGATCATTATCGCTGACTCCTTTTTCTTTGTTTCAACTTAAATGAGAAAAAAAAAACTCGGTAGTTTCATCTCCCATATATATTCAAATTCAAACTCGTTATTTTTACATTTCATGTCGAATGTGAATGGCTGATAAAGACGACTGCTCTTGGACAAATCAATGAAAACCATGTGTTCGAATTAGTGAATCAGGGCATCTTTTCTTCTCGATATTATTTTCATTAACTATTTAATAAAAGCCCATTGCTTTCAAATTATAATTTCAGTTCTAAAGTTTAGTATGAGGTTTACTCCCATCATAAAAACTATGAAAATGTTATTTTGTTCATTACTATGATCGAGACCAATAAAGACAAAATTATGCCATGAATTATTACTTTTTACTCCCATATCTTTAGTCCTGACAGTCGTTTTGTTCAAAAATTTCGTACTGGACACATAAAATAAGACGATGTGAAATTAATGTGAAAACAAATTTTCTTTTTTTCAACATTTTAAACAGAAAAATGTAAAATGTAATTATTCAGGCAAAAGCTGCAATAAAACTATCAGTTAAATGTGCTGCCATTTCAAAATAAATGGCGTTTTTATCATCTCAAAAGAGGGAATATTTGATGTTAAAATAACAAAGAAACCAAAATAAGATTAAAAAAATTTTTAAAAATGACAAGGGACAAATTGCCCAAAAATAGACATTTATGATGATCATCGGTAAATTTTAAAAATATTGAAACACCTCAAACACGATATGAAGATAATGCAAAATGAGCGAATATGTGCCACCATCTAAAATGTTTTTAAACTGAATAATCATATGAAGTACAACTTAAAATAGAATGTTTGTATAAATATGAAATATTAAACTAAATGAAAATGTTTGTAGAAAAGGTATCGCGTAATTGAATCGCGGTCGACACTTAATAGCATAAAAGGTTTTGATAATATTAATAAAATACACGATTTCAGTTATGGAAAAACCATAAATTCTTGATCAAATAATAAACTTCAGGTAAATATCACCTCATACAGACTACAAAGAGGTTCGTAGGGGTGATTCATATCACGACATTGTTGATCAAAAACAATCCGCTCTGATTTTCCTATTTTTCATTCCTTTTATCTTTTCTAAGCTTTATTAATGAAATTTCAACGAAAACTTCGTTAACAGGTTCGAAGCGACATCTGCTTCAAATGTCCCAGACGATGCATCAAATATTCATACCTATTTATTTCTCTTACTCCGATTCTCAAATTTTTAACTAAGCAACTATTTTCTTAATAATTATAAAATTACACTATTCAAAAAGTTTTAAACTATAAAACTCGAACACCCTTTAATTTCCCAAATTTCTTTCACCAAAGTATTAAAAAACTAAAACCTTAACAATTGCAATTTTTCTGTATTAATACGTATAGTTAGTAATGAACTTGTAATATACTAATAGAAAATGTAGTACGGATTAGGTAAGGCTTTTTAAAGAGAAAAATCCAAGTAATTGTCGTACAACATGGTTTGAGAGTTAGAGTAATCTTCAAACAAAACGGAGAGTAAAAAGAGCTTTCAAGAATAAGAAAAAATCTTATTCAACGTTAAAAAATTTTCCCAAGAACAATCTCAAAATTTTTTATTTAAGCACATGTGTCGCATTAGTTTCTATGTAGAGTTTCACAATTTATTAAAGCTTAAATCCATTTGTTCGCGAATATAAAATATATTTTCAAATTGTTAGAGCATCTTCCTCTTAGTTGGATCTTAGCAGGACGAAGAACATGATTTTATTAACGACTAATTTCGGAATTAATTAAAACTGAAAATTTAATTCAACCAACAGAATGGACGCAATTTTAGACCTTGCTTTGCTGCGGCAGAGGAATGCGAGATAGTTAATGCATCGTAGAAATCTGACAATAACTGATAGAAAGCGAAATGGATGAGCAATTTTGTGAAGATTACATCAAAAATAAGTCAAGATATTTAACTTTTGAGAAACAAATTATTATTAAGCAAGGTAAAATCAATTATTGCTCATTTTTCACCTAAGAATATAGCTGAAAACTCAAAACTTATTTGTCTGAAATCATGAAAGATCAATCTATTGAAAATCGACATGGTCGACAAATTTTAATTACAAGCAAAAAAATCTTTAATAAACCTTATATAGCTTACAATAACAGAGATATACAATTCAAACCATAATACTGGCAATCACATTGAAATAATGCGATGATTATTAATTTCAAAGTAACACATTACTAAAATTCACGCGCGGACTGATTAGACTTCCATTGTATTGAAACATGATACATATTTTAGGTTGTATACTAACTCATCCCCCTTCATGTCTTTCCCAAGGGAGAAAATAAAGCCAGTATCTATTGATTTGAGTTTCTTGTATGATCATTCATCAGAACTGAGTTTCTTATCCGACTCCGATGATTCTGTCAAGAATTACAGCTTACCCTTCAACACGAGGCTTTACTTTCCTCATATTAACTTCTCAACTTTTCTTGCTGCAATTTCATGCAACCTTAGCAAGTTATCTTCTATATTGCTCAAATTCAATATCTTAAATATAAATATCTCATATTGTTTACTTGAAGACTTGGCAGTAACATTCACTGATGTAAGCCTTTATCAAGCGGAATTTTCAAAATAAAAATTCGTCCTTTGAATATTCTTATGATATCAAAATTAGCTTCTAATTTCAATCATTTCACACCTCTATTCGCGATAAGTTGGAATTTAATTTCCCTCAAATTACTTTGCACATCTTTAAATTGAATTTCTAATTAGTCTCTCCTGTGGCTTTTGTTAACTGCATGAAGGGAAAATCTCAAAAACCTGAGGTTGAATAACAGTATTCTGAAATTGATTTTAGTTTGGAATCAAAAAGAATAAGAATATAATGTGCCTGATATGTAAAATTGAATTCGGTAAATATACCTAATCAGATAAACGAAATATTTCAAATTCTTACAAAGCATGAAAATTTCATGTCATTGCGAAAAATATTTTGCATAATTTCGACTGATCCCTTAAATTCGAAATTTTAGGATTTTCAGAGGATTAATCAAAACATTAACGTTTATCTTTCATTCTTTGTAAAAATAAATTTTTTTCTTAACTTTTTCGTTGCAAAAGTTATTTATTATTATAAATCAACATTTCCTGTCAAATATCTCTAAAATTTGATAAATAATAATAAATTTAATAAATTTCAGAGCAATATTATTCTTAAAAATAAAAGGAAAAGCTACTTAATAATTTTTTGTTTTTCAATAATAGGAATTGGTTGTTTCACGCCGTTTGAGTTTCAGAGGTATTAAAAGTTAAACTTCATGCCAAATCTATTCATGACACTTTTGAATGTCATAACCATTTAGGAAAAGTTTTGTAAATAAAAATAAATATCGCATTCCTACCGAATGTGGTGAAATTTATCCATTGCGGTGAAATTAAGGAAGCAATCGCAAATAACATCTTAATAGTCAAATTTTGAGTTAAGGCCAAGTATAAATAAAATTCACAATTAACTATAATTTAGAAGTAAATTTTCCAAAAGTAAATTTAAACATCCACATAGAAAAGGAAGCCATTTTGAGCATGAAAAATATCACGGAAAAGGAGAAGAAAAACAAACGAACACTGATTTTTTCTTTAACTTTATCCGATTCCGGAACTCACAAAATACTCGCAAAATGAATTACCAACAGCACAAACAATTTACCGCAACATTCACAGAAACTTATCTCTCATTTTTGCTCAAACATTTTAACACAAAAAAATCGCGGGGTAAAGTCGGAAAATCGAGTGCGGGAAACAAAAAATAGGGAAAAATAAATTTGAATTTATGTGGTGCATCGAAACTCCCGCACAAAATTTCTCGAATGCCGGAACCGAACTGTGTAAAATGGATCACAGACAGGTGTGCACAGAGCAAACGGAAAAATATTTTAGTACCGAGTTCCGCCGCTTACGGGATTTCGAGTGGGATTCTCCAGCGCTGCTATCGATCGTGACTGAACGCGGACGATTCGGAAGAAATCGGTAAACTGCGAGAAAATTAGTTCGGGGGCTTCTCGCTTGGCGCTCCGCTACGGCTTCCGTTTCCTAAAATTCGGCATTTAAACAGCACTATCAATAATAAATACATTTCCAATCCTATAATTTTTGAAAAAAAGTTTTTCTACTTTTCCAAATGAAAACTAATTCGATATTTTTAATTAAAATAAATGCACACCACGCAAATATATTAATTCACTTGCTTAACAACAAAAATATATTTTCAATTAAATAGCGATATAAAACTAAAAGAAATGTATATGCAAAAAGTTAAAAGTGAGAGAAATAAAAAATAATGACAGAAATATAAATAAATTAAGGCGTCTTCAATTCAAAGTAAAAATTCAAAAGTGAAAGAATTGCACTTAATGTATAAGAATTTAAAAAAATTTCTTGCACTAGCACTTACTTTGAAAATAATAAGTTAAAATTTTCAATATTTTTAATTCCATATATAAAATCGTATAAAAACTAAAACAATAATATTTTCATATCAATATAAGTTTATTTGAAATTAGTATAAATTCTTCATGTTTTTTGTTTTTCATACATACAAAGATATTTATTTTACTGGATACAAAACTAAAAAAAAAGTAAGCAATATTAATACTCCTAATATCATCAATTATTTAACTATTTTATGATAATTTTACGATTTTTATTAAATTAAAATTAACGTCTGGTTTTCATTCTTTTTGTTATCTGGAAATATGTCATACTGAAAACTTTAATATATTGTATGACGAAATCTTTTTTTTTTAAGTTATTATAATTAGCACGCTCTGTTATATGTATTTAATTAGACTCTAAAGAATATTCCTAAATGATTTTCTTAATACAAAATAAACAGCATTTATGCAATGTCAATTTTTGAAAAATATTAAACTAATCACAATTTATGTGTACTTTCTTATGAATGAAATGTTAAAATTAAACTTCGTGAAATCTCAGATTTTTAATTTTCAAATAAACGGCAAATTAATATATCTGAAAAGATAACAGACTAAAAAAAATTTTTTTTTTTTTTGAATAATAAAATTTACTGAAGAAGAAAGGAAATCTTTTACTTATTATGCCAAAAATCTTAAAAAGTTTTTGCCTTGCAAACCCAACAAAAGAAGATGTTCAGAATGACAACCTGACGTTATCAGCGATCTGGAACAGCATCGTGTCAAGACAAATGTCGTGGACGTGTTGAGAATGGACAACGAATTGAAGGTAAAGGTGCATTATCGATCTGATTAATTAAGCTCGTAAAAGTGCTGTTTGAACAGGCATTTTGATCTATATTTATTAAAAAATCACTCAGAAGTATCCGGGCTTTAAAATACTTTTCCTGTCAAAAAATATTCCAGTTTTAAATTTCGTACCGCATAAGTTTTTTATTGTGATTTTCTTAGACTTTTGATATTCAATGCAGAAAATCAGTAATTCCATTTAAACAATGGACGATACACTACGCATCACCATACTTTTTAAAAATCATCTGTGCAGTCAGTCGCCATATGTGAGAGATGAAATGAATATAACCAAGTTAATTCCAAAAATGAACTACATTTTATACCTTCTTCTGTGCATTATTCTGATGATCTTTTAGATAAGCAGAATGAAGATATTTTAATGAATATTACATAGATAAATTTCCAAATTTCTTGAGTCCGGGAATGATGGCCCTAATATTTAAAATAGTTTAATATTCAAAATATTCTCATATATGATGAGTCCTCTTACGTTTAAACTGAGCCTCTTTGCTTGCTAGAAAACTTTCTTAAATAAATATGAACAGTAATGAAAATAATAACTGGTTTAAGTGATGACTTCTGGTCTAAATTCAAATGCAAAACAAAACAAGACAGTTTCTGAATTTCGACGGAAATTCTCTCTTTTTCTAATGTATTTTTATTCTCTGGATAAACCAAAACTGAGCTTAACAATATATATAAAAGAAAACTATTTCTGTTGCTGATCGCCGTTTTAAATTCACCTTTTCTTGCTTTTTGCCTAGTAGAAAATTTTTTTCAGTTAAGCCGAAGCTTTGGTTTTTACTGCTGAATATTCTTTTGCTTTCCTTCGGTTTATTTTAACTAAAATTTGAATTCCTCTACAAGCACAAACGCAGTAAATAATTTTTAAATATCAAATTTTAAGAATTTTTTGGACTTCCAAATTTTAAAGGCTTCATAATTTGAATGCAAGAGGTAAATAATGGACTTTTGAAACATTTATTATATTGGAGCTTTTCAAACTTTTAAGGGCCAAAATCCACTTTCAAAAATTAAAATTTTTCTCTTGTCCTATGCAATTAAAGCCAGCGGAAGATGAATGAAAACGATTCTTCAACAATTTATTATCAATATATATATAAAATAAAACAAACAAAAAACAAAATATATTTACCTCAGTTAAATAAATCTTTTTCTATTTTGAACTTTTACCTATTTTGATCAACTACCCTTTGAATGGGTTTACGTATTCGTTATATTTCGAAAATTCAGATAAATTTTACTCATTTGCTATATCCTTCAGTTAAAATTCAAATCGAAATTGCAATATTTACTTTAAGCCATGACAGAACTAGTTTTTATGTAATTTGTTAAAATCTAAACATACTGAAATGTTGTTTTTAGCTTTGAAATTCTGTTCCGTAATACATTTTAAAACTTTATACAAACACATGAAAATATTTATTGAAAGATTTCATATTAAAAATGTATAAATTGATCAATTTCATAACATCAATTATATATTTTATTTTTATATTATATAAAACATATAATGGATCTATTTAATAAGAAAAAATTAATTAAGTTAGATCCTTGCTATTCTTAATCTACCCTAAAATATGTAGATTATAAAATTGCCAAATTTCCATAAATCCAGTTTTTTTAGTATTTTCATATATTTTATTGCAGTGCACATTTTTAAATAGCAATATTATTCAGAGGTAGCTATAACAATTTAGCAAAGCATCGCGTCCTGCAAATGTTACTCTTAAGTTAAAATTTGTAAATTTTTAATCAACATTATGCTACTACGACGTAAAATATGTAAACAAAAGGTGAAATATGAATTTTGAGATTAAATATTGGATATTATATTCATGCACTATCATAGCTTGTAGGACATGATTTAACAAGAGAAAATTTTATCGTCAGCAGAATTTTTATTACACATGATTTACTGAGGTCATTATGGGTCTATTGGGTAGACATTGGATTTTGCATGCCTCATCTACAACCTAACTAGGAACTTAAATTTTTATTTCTTGACTAAATTAAGAAACAATTATAAATTTTAATTTTTACTTTTTTTTAGGTCAAATGAACTATGAAAAATCTTGTCGAGTCATTTTTAGTTTTTCCAAGATTTTTTTTCCACCAAACTGTAATCATAAGCTCAGAAAAGGCAAATATTTAGGAATTAGCAAGGATCGACAACGGAAATGGAAGATCTACATTGTCATGAACTGACGTTCACAAGTTTTTTTCTCCAATTAAAGATCTTTATATTTTCACATTAATGTTTAGACAAAGAACATATTTCAGTTTTTGTTCGAACAATCGTAATTATTTGGAAAGCATTACTATTTTCACTTTTCTACGATAATATTTTTCATCTAATTTAAATTTTCATCTAATTTAAAATTAAATAATTTATTTAATCAACCGTTAATATTTTTCATCTAAAAAACATAAGGATATTTTTGAAAGCAAAAGCTAGACAAAACGAAAAGACTTACCACATGCAATTTGTTATTATATTTTAATATTATTATATTTTAATACCACTTTTTTAAGAATCTTCATGTTAAAAAATCACGTTGGATCTCCTGCATATACTATATAAACGAAGTCCATCTGTTTCTATAAGGCCCATTACGAACATATACTTTTCTTCAATCATGTAGAAAGATCTTCAATTTGCTTTAGTTGAAAATACTATTCATTACATAAATAGACTAGATAAATTATGAATTCAAATAGTTTTTTTGCATGTCAATTTCACATGAGTTGTTTTTAAACAAGCTTGTTTAAAAACAAGCATAAAAATATCAAGAGCAAAAAAGTAAAATTATTAATTATTACTATACTGATCTTATAGTTAATTTGTAACTGGTACTAAATTGTCAAACATAATGTCATTGAAGAATGACTAAATTTGAATAATCATTCATTACAATTATATTAAATTCAAATTATAATTATTTATTAGATTATATTAAATTTGACTCATTTTTCATATTTAGAAAGAGTTTGATAACATTCAAAGAAAAAAATTTCCGATTGATAGTTATGTATGTAGGACCAAAATAAGTAAAAGTTTGGAAATCAATGTATGAAGATACGAAAATAAGTAAAAGAAAAAAAAGCAATAGGGACGCAATCAGGTGATATTTTTAACCTAAAAAATAGAGTGAAGCAAATAAATTGTTAATGAATCGAAAATGGAGAAAAGAACTTGTATAAAGAATGTAATGTAACTTCCATGCACAAAGTACCGATAACGGAAGATAAAAAGTAATTTGTGTCAGATATAGGAAAATTTATTGAAAATCGATGTCCACTTGTCGATTAACTTGAAATGGCTCATATAATTTATGTTACGAATTTTTTACTTTCATATAATTATTTACTACTCATTAAATTGTCTCTAGACCCCTAGCTGTCAATTAAAGACAATAGCGAACACGATTTTTTTGTGAGGCAAATATTGTAGAAAATTTTAATTTTTTTCAAAATCACAAAATAACATCTTATTCTTATTTTAATATTTGCTATTAATATATTCACGAAAAAACATATCTAGAGATAACTAAAATTCGGCTTATTTTAATTCCATATTTCGAATCTTCTTATTAATTTATTAATTAATTTAACAATTACTGAGTAATTGTTGATTTCCAATGTTGATTCGGCCTCAGAGTTTCCCTTTCGCATTTTTAGCCCTTTTCTCCTCTTTCCTTGTTTCTTTTCATTTTCAATATTTAAAATAATACTACATCTTCTGATTTTAGCGTAATTTCTTAACGAATTTAACCTTTTCTTCTACTTACATATTTATAAAATATGCAAATAGCATTATTGCGACCCGTATCAAGCATTTTATTTGAGTTTGAGATTTGTTAATTTTTTAGTAATATGAGTTAGTTGTTTAAAATTATTGGTAAGATATAAAAATAAGCAGAAGGGTTAACTTATTAACATTAATATTTATATTTGTGTTATAAATCTATTTTCTGAACTTGCACCGATATTTTAGAAAATTTTTTAACACTTATAATCTTTTCTTGTACGTTGAATTATGTCATATTCTAAATTCAAATTTAAAATTTTGCTGAAACAACTTCGATCAAACCTCAGAAGCTTAACTTCTTAGATACTTAAGTGATATAATTCTACTTTAAAGAATGTTTTGTTAAACTTCATTAAATGTTTTCATCAGACAATTGCTTTTATGTAAGCGTTATATTTTTTAAGAAATTTTTTAATCTATCCAAATGTTTTGTGTAACTCAAATATTTGAATAAAAATTAACTGTAAACACCAAACAATTACGTAGCGTATTTTATATACAAATTTATTTTACAATTAAGTATCTGGTAATAAAAGTTAGAATATATATATTCGCCATACTTTTTAATCAAATATTTAAAATCATAAGGCATTTAATTTTTTTTATTCATATTTAATTGATTATTAAAAATATTTCTTGTTCTATCAAAAAATTCCTTTCAAGAAGGCAGTTTGAATATGCCATCAGCTGTAAAAATATTTGGATTTAGTTAAAATGACAAATTACGATAAAATCCTCAGAGAACTGTCTCCCCCGGAGACAAAGAATAAATATCGCTGGGATGTTTATGCAAAAAATACTTACTGTCCCTTTGTGAAGGTAACAAACTGGTAAGTTATCAACTAAAGAAATTTCACATATTCAGATTTATTCCAAAAACAATGTGTCCAGTAAATGTACATTTTCGTAAGGTTTAAACTATTATTGTGGCATTCTAATATCTAAAAAAACAGACATTACATTAATAATAAAAATGAATCGGAAATTTATATTTATCAGGTAGAATGTCGTATCTAACTCAAACATAAATAAATATTAATCAAGTTTCGTCAAATAAAATTTCTTAATACAGCGTCGTATGATATAAGTGTGCATTTTTTAAATTTCTGTAAGATTGTAAATATTGTTAAATTTGAATTTCCTTATAGGTGGTATCACAGAGAAGGTTATTCAAAGGACTATGATAATGTGCAAAATCCACACCTATCCTCTTATAAACGATGGGGAACGTGTAAAGAAGATGAAACTCATTGGATTTCCGAGTCAAAGGATGCGATGAAAAATGGACTGGGAAATCAAGAACTGGTTAAATTAATAAAAGAATCGCAGCCTCATAAAATGCTAACTTTTTTGAACTATCATAAGACGGAGTGAGTCGTTATTCTTCCAAGTTTTTCATTAAGAAAAATTGTAAAATCTAAAGAAAATAATTAGAGTTTATAACCCTCCGGGTTTTTTCAAGGTTTTAAAGGCCATCGAATGCAATTAATCGTACTGCATCAATGGCACAATTATATTGATGACAGTTCATAAATAACATCGTAAATCTCGAATTCTTTCACACATTTTTCTGTCCCTAATTAATAACTCTCCCAAAATCAATTTTTCATATTATTAAGCAACATAAAATATACTTTTGAAATTTTCAAAGTAAAATATATTTTTTTCCACATAATAAAAAAATGAATCTTTTAAGAAACGCATATTTGCTTATAAGGATATCACAAGTTAATGAAAAGAAGATTTTTCATAGATGAAAATAAGAAATCAATTTCGCTCACTTTCCGATTACAGGATAAAATAAGAAAAAAATATATTTTCCGAATTGAGAAAGTTTGACTAAAATCGTTTCAACTAAAAAAAAAGCTTTAAAAAGCTCAGAATGTTGCTCGTATAAAAATATATTTTTCTAATATCCAACGCATAATGTAACATCGTTGTATACAGTTCAGCCTTAGAGGGATTCCATCATATAAAAAGATCTCCAGTATGGGGGCGAAAAAATTTCTGTCTCACAAAGCTGGAAATAAATCTTTTTATGAAGGATCATATTTAATATGATTCAAATTCGATTGACATTTTGAAGAAAGAAAAGAAGTAAACGAAGCTGAGAAACATGCAATCAAATTTCAATATAACGAAGTCTCATAGGGATATAAAAAATTCAGATTAACAGGATTTTTAATAAAATGATATCTCAAACACCTTTTTTTCTGCACTGATTGGGAAAAATAGACTTTAATTATACTTCAGAATCAATACTTATGGGAAAATTAAAAAATTACGATTATTCTCATTTAACACTGAATAATAATTCAAGAAAATGCAAATTTAAAGGCAAACTCATTTATCTTAAAAAAATCAATTTTTATGCAAATTTAAAAAGAAATCATTTTATAAAAATAAAATTTAATTTTTTACTTGTATTTCCTCATTCAACAAAAAAATTGAATTTAATAATAGTTGATTAACTTTTAAGTTTGTTATCGAAAGTCTACAGTCGAACTCTCATAATAAGAAAAGTGAAAAATTTTTAATCTGCAGATAATTAGACTATAATTCATCAGTTCAAATAAAATACGTTTCTTTAAAGTAAATTTTTTTTACGCATTATGCATTGTAGATAAATGAAAACCAAAAGTGATATTATACGCTACTGAAAACTTCTATAATGGACAACTTTGTAAATTACTTCAGAAACTAAGTTTTTTATTTATGCTTTTTCAAAAAGTTTGCAAAAATTTATATTTTTGCGGCTACTGTGAAAAGACGAAAAGTGCAGTAACTGATCTTGTATAAAAGTATCTTGGAAACAAATATTTTAGCAATCCCTCCCAGTCTCTGTCAAAGCTGGTTCCATGATGCATAAACATAAATATTCCACAACAGAGATACAGGGTTCATTATGCTCTTCGATGAAAAGTGCCAGAGCACAAATATAATATTATGAAAGTAAAATTCTTCCCCAAAAATTCATTAATAAGTGGATTGCAGTGTAATGAAAATATTGAACATTAGCGAATGTTGCACACTATATATTTTCATCCAACAGTTAAGACCATGGGAATTGGAAAATATACAATAGATAATTATTAATTTATAAATTTCAGAATCATAATGAAAAGAATTTTTATTCTCTTCTTTTTTAGAAAGACAAGAAAAGATCTCTTGAGGGATGAAATTCGAATGATTCTTCCATCACTTCCCAGTGATTTCTTGAAATTACGTTATACAACTACCAATAAAACTTATTACAAATGGCATATAAATTAACCAAAAAAAATTAAAGGATAGTAAATAAATTATATAAGTTGAACAAATATTGGCTAAAGAGCGCTTCGCAATTCAAAATTCATTTCAAAACTATAATTTTATAGCTATAAAATTATATTTTAAAAATAATTCATGTCCCAAGACATTTTATAATTTTCTTCTTGAATTTCTTCCTTGTAGCAAATTGAAATATTTTTTTACCCACATTTTATAATAATTATTTTAGCAACTGCATTTTGCACCGAAGAAAAATTTAGTTCTTGAACTAGAACTTTATGGTACATAATTTATATATTTTAATATCGAATATTTTTTACGTCAGAATATCAGAAAATTATAATTTCCATGATATTTATTCCTTAATTTTACTATTGCATTTTCACTTTATTTGCTTTATTTTACTTTATACTGTTACATATATTTTGAAATTTTTTACCTTGCGAAATATTAAATTCACTGAACATTATGAAACTTTGCGTACAAAGCAAATAACATAAAAAGATTATCAGGCCACTGGACTTTATTCACAAATTAACAGCAAATAATTTCATTAAAAAATCAGCTATGGAATATGAATATTTTTTTTCGTTCCTGTATACTCTTGAACGGATATTGCTTTTATTTTTTAGTCATGGTTAATTAACATAAAATATATTTTAACTAAATAGCGATGAAAAATAAAAAATTTTTAAAAAGTAAAAATTTTTTACAGCAGAAATATTGTTCTACTTAAAATATTCATTTTTATGTTTGATAAAATAAATTTAAAAAATTATGGAAATAGGATATAATTTTGTTAAAATAAATAATTAAAATAAATTATTAAATTATAAGCTCTGTACGTTTTACAAGAAGAAAAATGCAATATCATTCTTAATTATAGTCATTTTGGATATATATTACAAGGTTTGAGATTTCAATTCAAAATCAGTTTCTCGCATTCATTTTAGGTGTAAAAATGAATTTATAGTCATGAAGAACTAATTATTCATATTTCTATCGTTCGATTTCCTATAAAATAATTTGTAGATAGTGTAAGTAGCAAAATAAAAGAAACTCAAAACTCTATAAATGTGGAAGTGGAACCATGTTCTGGATTACTTTTTAGAGCTGATTCCCGAAGTCCTCAAAGCATATTAGCATAATTAAGAAACTCTGAATTTATGTTTCCGTAGAATTCATGCACTAACTCTCTTTGTTTTATTCCTCTTCTTTGTAGAAAATTAATTAACACAAATTTTGTTTTTTAACCGCATCTATGAAATTAAGCGGGTGCGGAAATTTCTTTTTAAAATTTGTTTTTCATTTTATGGATTATATGATATACATAGAATCATCATACACCTACTGACATGTAGATTAATGTGAAATTAATCTATACTTATTATTTCCATTATAAAATGGTTTTTATTTTATGTATTTGTTACATGAAAAAAGCTAAGAATAGATCAGGTTTGTATCAATTAAAAAGTAAAAAGCAAAAAAGTGAAGTTTATATAAAAAAAAAAATTTTATTAACCAGGATTTGTATTTAAATGACACTGAAGGTTCGCTATGGCAATAACACGGGTTTATCATATATTAATTCAGTAAAAAGTATGCATCCTGTTTTAAAATATAAAAATTATTTTAATGTACTTATTGAACAGTAGATTACATATTTCTGAATTTTATTGGGAATAATATTAATTTTATAGAGCAATAAATATAATGATATATAAAAAAAAAATTTATTAAGTTAATTCACTGATTTATCCCTTTTCGACGTCCACATGATTTTGACTGGCAGCCTCATTAGCTTTTTGTGTACTTTCTTCGGCTAATTTAATTCTTCTCTGTTTTCCTAAAAAAAACTAAATCATTACACATTGCAAAACAACATTTCATGAACTTCACACAATATGTGAGCAATATGTTAAAATATTTTAAAGTGTTAGAAATTTTATATTTTAAATTCAATAATTATTTTAATCCTGTATTGGGTACAGTATTTGAAATTAAATCATTAATTATTAATTCCGTTTTGATTGTGAAACTAAGTTTTGAATTTCAGAAATTAAATACTTTTGATCAGTAAAACAATAAAAGACATTACGACTATCTTTTAGTTCTTCAGCTTTGTACAAACCATAAGAAAATACAAAAATATTTGACTATACCGTTAACAAGTTTTAAATTTAAATTGATTTAGATATACTAAAAATCTGGTGCCTATTAATATGCTTATAAACGATTGAAGCTGTTCTTAGTATCAGTTTCAGGTAATTTTTCTTTAAACATTTTCTATTTATTTTTTAATTTTTCATTTAAATTTTAATTTTTTCAGTTTCAAGTAATGAATTCTTTAGAGATTATGAGATTTTAAAAAACTTCAATGCATTTTCAGAAGCTTTTATATTGTAATATCATTAATAAAAATACTGAAATGTTCAATTTAAGAAATGAAAATTTCGTATTCAATATATATATTTTAAAACAAGTTAATCAATGTAAATATTTTCAAATATTAAAAAAAGGTATAGTCTGACTAAAAATAAATATCATAAGACTTTTGACTGGTAATATAATAAAATAAAACAACTGAAACTAGAATATTTGGGGAAATGAAATACCTATAAATTGAATTATAAAGGTATGTATAAATAAACAAAGGAAAGAAAAGATGAATAATAATAAGAAAACGACATTTCAACTTTATTTATGGTTACATAATACCAAAAGAAGACATTTCACAATAAAAATTTAGAAATAATATTTAAAATTTATAAGTAAATACCTAATCGCGATGGAGTTTTAAATCAATATATCCTCATTTTTTATATATAAATAACTCTTAAATGTAGTTTAAAAAAATAAAATTGTAAAAATTAACTGTATAAGAGATTTTTGATAAGGAA
>JAOWBB010006498.1:0-24875 GCA_028565995.1 Ricinus marginatus | reverse complement strand
TTAACAAATATATTTTGTTTAAAATATATATATATATATATATATATATATATATTAATTTGAAAAAATCCCTGAAAATAGATTCATGCGGCGAATATTGATTTCCCGGCGTCACCCAATGTGCTGGTAATTCGCGGAGACAAATCGAAACGACAAATGCAAGCCAAATTTTTAACTAGTTAAAGATTTTATCCTTTAGCTTCAGGCGTAAGCGGTTCCCAGTTCTAACTCTGCAGAAGGGAAACATTTAGTCAGCAAAGAGCGTCTTCAAGAAGAAATCTTTCGAGAAGAAAGGAGATCATTTTTCTTCATTAGAAAAAGTCATTTTGCTTAACTCCGCCAGTCGAGGTTAAGATTAGCTTGAAACGTCCGAAATCGATTGCCATTGAATTCCTACGTAAAAGAAAGAAATTGCGTCTTTGCTTCTGCCACCGTTAACGTAATCTTCAACCATTTTGTCAGAGGGGAAAATTTTCATTCGGAAGGTTCTGCAAAGCTCCCGTTTAAACTTCTTGGCTAATCGTCTTAAATCGGATAATTTCATTATTTGATTGCTTGCATTCTTCTCCAGAGCACTGGAAAAGGCGATATTCCTTTTCCGTCCGCTCCATTACTGCGCATGTAATTAATGCGATCGATCACGAACGGAAACTATATAATACTGCGTGAAAAGAACAAAATATTGAGATTGTGGCAATTTTCTTATTGGAAAAAAAAAAAAAGCCGGGGACCACGCCCTTATGGAGTTGGAATTAAAGCTGTTTTAAACAGTTATCGAATTACACTTGTTTGTGGTGCATACAAGCGGGACAGTTCGTAAGGAAGACCAGAGAATCGATCTGGAAAAAACAAGGTGGAGAAAAGGACCTAAAAGTTGGGTCTCATTCAATATTCTCCTTCAGCTTGAATAGAAATGATCTCGGGGCACGTTTAGGAAAAAAATAATGCAGTGGAATTTTATTTATTGAATAAACTGTAAGCGGAAAAATTGTATTAAGGTCAGAATTCCGGATGTACAAAATCATGCAAGAAAATCATTAGCTTTCCAGGGGCAGGGGTGGCAGAGTTTTAGGTTCCAGTCGGAAAATTCAAAAATTTTAAAATTAAGCAACTATATTTAATATATAATTTCCGACGCCGGAACGACCGCGATTGCATTAGAGGAACAAACATTACGGAGTTTGCAATTACATTAAAATTAGGAGTTTTGGAGGACCGAAAGAGCGGTGCATGACAAAAATCAATTGGAAAGCTTCATAAAAGTCCTGATCTGAGGAGAAAAGTTCGCATGCTCCACAGGTATTAAGCCGTTTGGCGCCATGCTGACGTCTGTTGGACGCCGCCTTGTCCGCGACGCCCGTCAGGGCATTATAAAAACTGACCTCCAGGAGATTCTTTAAATATTTAGTTATAGAAGAATTTCCCTGCATTTAAACAATTCTCCGGCAAAAATAAATAGACGTGCCCCATTTCGATAGGAAACTTAAATAAGGGCGAGCAGTGGCGGATTAAGGTTGACGAAAAAGCTCGAGGCCTCTGATTAGTTTTTTAACCGGGAAGGCGATTGCCACAGGCACAACAGACTCGATTTTAATTTCCGGCGAAGCTCACACGCCAAGCAAAGGAGTCCTTACATGAGGTGCACCATGCATTGCGGTCGGGGCACCACTCCGGGCACCGCTCGAGCTTCGGACGATCGTGGAGGTGTGTGAAACATGAAATTTCTTCTTAAAAAGCGGCCATAAATCACTTTCTGATTGTTCAAGCACTGCTTAGTACAGTCTTCTGTTCTTATTGACTGCTGCAAATCACGTTCCCCGAGGAGAACGAAATCCGCAGTCTTTCCTTAATATGTACGCGGATTAGGAAGGTTGTAAAAGAAAGGTGGAGAAAGGTGTCTCCTTTCACTTTCTCCGCGTCCTTTCATTGTTATGGCTTATGTTCTTCCACTGCTCCACTGTATAAATGTCCAGTTTATTTATCGCTTTTTACAATGCTATAAATAACGTTTTTATACGAAATTTTTCTTTTATATTTCCCAGCAGAAAAAGTCTTTCTTGAGAGCCCGGGTGAGAATGCTTCCCTTTTTTTTTTATGATTCTAAGGGAGTCACCCGCAGCTATTATTGCCCTTTTTTTCGGGGGGGTCGATTCGATTTTGGTTGGCTTTTAAGAAACCGCACGCAAAAAAAAGGGATTCATGCTGGTAATGTGAGTGCCGTGGAAAAGAAACGGACTCCCCGGGAGGGGGAGGGGGGGTGTAGTAGAGGAAGCGGAATTTTCTGCTGTCCAAGGGAAAGTCGCTCTTTTTCGACACACGTCTGCTTCAGAGTTACGACAGGTCAGAGTCCGTCCGACAGAAATTTATTGCTGTTGTTAAACGGCATTAATCAGGTCGAATGTCCGGTGCAGCCGAAACTGTTTCCTTTCGCTTTGTGGCCGGGATGGTTTTTTTTGCGTCTGCGGCTTATTGAGGATTTGTATGCCGGGGAGGGGGCACGGAGTCGGTTTGAATCCCTGCATCGAGCTCTCAAAAAGGAAATACTTTTTTCACATCCTTTTCGGACGGAGACATCTCGGATGTTAATTGCACCGGAATCGCAAAATTTTTTTCTCGGTGCGAACCCAATTTTTGTAACGAAAAAGAAAATTGTACGTTTCTCGAATCATTGCAGGCGGATAAAATCGTTTTCCATTTGTGAGACGCCGCGAACATCTACGGTCAAATAAGTAACGGACAGACCCGTGCGTTTAGCAGCGTTTCATCTCGTGATATTTCCATCGAAACTCTTTTCATAACCAACAAAATACATTTTGTCGCTGCAGCTTATGCGAATATCAATTTTCTTCCTGTTGATATTAATCCGTGATGAATGATGATGGATCCGTCGACCTGGATGTTGGCCAGTCACAACATTTGCCCGTGCATCTCTGCCAAAAATCCGCAGAGAAATGGGTTCGATCTTTTCTAATAAAATCCGTTCCCGCTCCTGCAAAAGCTGCCATTTCCGGATAAATTCGTATAAATAGACCGTGTATTTCCGCAAAAATCGAGTCCGAAACAGCAATTTTTTTTTTTTTTTATTTTTCGAGGGCTCCATGCAAAGCTTTCGTTCATTTCGTTCCAGGAGCAATATCCAGCAATGAGAAAATGCCATCGATTAATTAAAAATTTCGAAGCATATTCGGCGTGCTGCAACTCGACGAGCAACCAGCTACATTTTTTCACGGTTCGTGCCATGCAAATGGAATTTAGCGGTTTTTCACTTCGATGAAATATTTTTAAGGTAGTTTGATTTCACGTTCCGATTTTTGAGGATCAAGTGGACGATATTTAAAGCAAACAGCAAGGAGCCGGCTGAAGCCGATGCCGGTAAGAATCGTCCGATCCAAGTGATTTACTTTTGAAGTTTGCGCACGACGTGAGGAACCGCGAAAACGGAGTGAATTTCCCCCGGTAATGGAAAAACGGGGGAAAAAAAAAAAAGTTATCCTCAAGCTTTCCACGCAGTGGATTGGACCCTGGAAATTTTCCTCGGCCCCGGGAAAATTTTATGTGGGACGAAGGGAGCTCGACTATCTACGCTCTCCTATCTCCATCCCTCAAAAAGCACAAAAACTTATTAACGATAATGGGGGATTTCATTTACTTATTTATTCGTTTTTCCGATGCGGCAAATCCGCGACTCGGCTCCCCGTGCGGCTGCTTATTTGCTTCGCGCTTCCGAAAGTGGTTCTCCCGCTGCCTCCGCGATTTTGGTGCCGCATCCGAGGGCGCATTAATCGGACTCGTCGGGCGGGGACATCCGCGATTCCGATCCCGGGGAAAACCGAGTCCGCCATTTCTTTCGGAATCCTTTGATTTTCCGATCCTTGACCCTTTCTCGTTTCAAGCGGCTTCTCCGCGACTCCGGCTCCGGTTCCCTTTCTGTGTGCTCCTGCGGACGGAGCCGAGTTTCCATTTTTTCATTAATGGTGCAATCCATTTCCGTTTTTTCCCGGCAAGGAATATTCTCCTGGACTCATTCTCCGTGGCCCCTCTGTCATTTTTCTGAGACTTCCAGAAAGATCATTCAGTCTTAATTAAAAGGGAATTGTTTCTTTTTTATTTTTCTGTAAAAAGGAATTTCAGGGTCTTAATTTCATTTAGATGACATGGAAGGAAATGACTTTCTTTTTATATTTTCTCCGAGAAAACCCTGGAAAAGAGGAGGAAAATCTTATTCCAGGTATTACCAAGGGATTTAATTATATGGCAGACGAACCACTCTTTCTCAGACGGGGGGGGCGGAGGCAGCTTACCAAGTATTATAAATTGTCGTTCATTCACCCAGTTTAGCCGTTTTCGACAAGGAATTTGCGGTATAAATTTAAGACGAAGAAGGAGTTGGTATCATCCTTAAGTTCCTGACCTCAAAAAATAATGTAGATGGTTTCATAACACAGTCAAAGGATCGAGATATTAATCGCGTCGAGCTCAAAATGGCTATATGTACATCGCGTCAGGAGATGCCATTTATTAAAATTGCCCTCAGGTTTAAGAGATGTTCATAAAACCGTACCTCAGATCTTCAAACAAACTCTTAATTTCTGTTGTTCCTTTGAGCTTTTGCAATTTTTTTCATTAAAAATCCGGATCAGCATGTGCCGTCTGAAGAAAATGATTAGTTTAGCAACATCCCATTCAATATATGAGTTTCGTCGTGTATCGTCAAGCGTCCGCTTGCTTTTCTTGGAGAAATTTTCTTTTGGAAGCTCGTTCGTTATTAAACCGGTAAATACTTACTTATTTTTTAATTTTTTTTTATTCCCATATTTTGGAATCCTTAGAACAGTATTCTTTTTATCCCAAAATTTTACGTTCTGATTTTAAATCAAAATTTTTACATTGCCCGAAAGTATGTCGGTCTTGCATCAAGAACCGATGGTTTCGATTAACAACCAACGGCTTTTTATCCCTCGGGTACAATCCCGCTTCGGACTCTAAGGTTGTGGTAACATGTATTCTGCTTTGGGCAATTAACATAGTTTCGAAACTGGAAAATCTTGAGAGCATACTAATATTTAATTTACGATTGTCACACGTAAAATAAAATCTTCACATTCACAGACAACATTTTTAATTTATTTGACAATGCAGGGTGGTAAAAAAAAAAAAAAAAAAAATGGAAGCGAAGGAATTGAAAAATCGAACGTTAAGCAACTAAACGGAAGAAAAAAAGGTTCGCTTTCAGGTTTTCGGCAAATTTGATCCATCTTTCCGAAATTGAGTGACTCCCAACGACAAGAAAAACGAATGAAGTTTATTCGCATGCAGGATTCGAATTTGGATAACGAATCTGACATGCGATCCATAAGTAACCATTTTGTGTTAATTATTCATGACAAGATTATTTTCACATTCAAACGAAATATATTATTTGAATCGCGGAGAAATCTCCGCGAACGAAATATATAAAAAAAAAAAAAATAATTTAAAAAAACAATTTCCCGGGTCTCTTGCTCGTTTGGACGACACACGACTCGGGGGGCCCAAACCGTGAGCAGCCAATGCAGACGCTTCATTTCAAATCACATAAATATTTTTAGGGATATCCGACTTGATTTTTGATGAATCAAGTAAATAAGAAAAAAAGTTAGAGACGCAAGTGCTGGAGAAGAATCTTCTCGAAAAAAAAAAAAAAAAGGAAGTAGTTGAAATGTTTTGTGAGGGATTTCAAGGATTTGAACAAAGGGAAACTGGAAAGAACGTCAAAAGAAGAATCAAGGGCTAAAGAACTCGGAACGGATTCCGTTCGACGGGCAAAACGAACTTGAGAAATATTTAGTTGGTGCAGAATCTGACTATTGGCAAACCAGCACGTTGTCCTACGAAATAGTCATCTAATAATTAATAGTTCGTTTTCATTTAAACAAGATTATACTTACTCTATAATCTATTCTCTTGAAAGGTGTTCCGTCCCAAAACGCGTGCCAAACAACCTCAAACTATCAGTGGCCAACTGAATAATTCAATAAACTCGGATCGAATTAAAAAGTCAGTTCTCATTAATTTTCAAAAAAAAAAAATATATATATATATATAATCTTTGCATTAGGAATAGAGTTAAAGTGATGCCTTCGCAAAGAGCGTATTCGCGTCCAATCTTTTAATATTTAAGATAAATAGCGAATGGAATTTTAAAACCGATTGAGAATTGCTGCTCCGAGATGTTAAATAATTTAAATTGGCCGAAATTTGAATGTGATTAATTATTTAAGGCAGGGATGGTGAAAAAGAGTGTTCTACACTAACTGTTAGACTATGGGATTGGTCAGGGTTAGATTTTCGACGCCCATAGCATCGAGAGAGTTCGGTTTTAACGTTCATCGCAATGGGATTGCGTTGGACCATTGCTAATCCTTTGAGAATTTTAAAGCAGCGAAGATTTACGATCCAAGATTTCATGCCGCAGACGACCTGAAACTCTCAAGTGGCACCGGCGATCTCGGTTAAAAAAAAAAAAAAAAAAAAAAAAAGAAACGGGAGAGATTTCAACGCGGACGCCGGTAGATGCGAAGCACATCCTGCAAGCAACCTGACACGGTTTCCCAACAAGATCTTTTTTTTTTTTTCTTTTTACGCCTTCACTCCGCCGTATAAGATCAGTGCGGGTATCCCACGCGGGGCAGGGAACAGATTTGAGGTCAAAAATCGGCCTTAGGAAGAGAATAAGTTTCGGAATCCGAGATCAGCGAACGCTTGGCGGATCGACCGCGAAGGCTCGAGACGAATTCGGCATGCGAAAAGCCCGACAGCCCCCCGGAAGCGATTCCCTTGAACCGAACGCTCTTGAAGGATAACCTATCTGTAAAACTGGGAAACTGGCGGGCAGGCACGAACATCGAGATCGCTGGAGCGCGGGCATTTGCTACAATTAGCGCCTTGAAGGAAACGAAGGAGGCCTCGAACGTGATTCACCCCGGAGATTGTGGGCCGCCATGAGATGTTGAATAGGTAGATCATGCCGATCGTACAAAGATATTATTCCTCAGCCGGATCGGGCTTCGATTTGGGGTCCGCTAAAGAGTAGCAGCTCGCTACAGAAGTGGGCGAGTCAACTAATAATTATCGACATGGCTTCATTAAAATAGATAAAAATCGGGGTTTTTTACGGAAATTCAAACCGAAAAAATTTCCAACGCCAAAAAGAATCGGTTCCCGCACCGGAGCGAGCTCAAAGAAATACGATTTAGAGTATATTATTAATTTTGATGTAGGAGATTATTAATCATTTACATAAATCTACTCTTTGCTTAACCTTATTAACAACCCGTGAAGGCTGTAATTAAAATTATCTGCGTAAAAAATTTGCTTTTATTTTTCTCTCGTTTTTCCCGCGAGCGAGGCAGCAGCCCCGACGGAAACTCCTGAAACCCAGGAACTGCATCAGGTAATGGTTGCCGTTCCCCAATCCGTTTTTCCGAGTCATTTTCCCGGCCGAGCTTGACAGAGTCAAACCCGGACCGAGCGGCGATGATAAATCGAAGGCGAAACGATTCTCGGCATTTCGGATGTCGCGAATCGGTTCGAATCGCGGACGATTTTTCCCTTCCTCGCGGAAAATCCCTTTCCCCTTTGAACGGAGAGCGAGGGAAGGGAGGGATCGCGAGGGCGGAAACCCGAATTTTTTTTCCCGCCAGATCACTTGATAAGAGGAGCGCGAAAAGGTCGGGCCGGGGGAATTTTTGAAAAATCAAAACGAGGAAGGAAAAGAAAAAGAAAACGGCAATGAAAAGTAAGGTCGAATCATTGAGGAAAAAATCGCCCAAAAATATCTCTTTTTGCGCGCACGGTTGCTATTGACCCGCTGTAACAATTTCAGTGATGGTTCGACCTAGAATCAAACCTGCGGGCACTTTAGCACGTGGGACCGAGGATCGAAAACCACGAAAGACAATCGCAGACCGACGGAGCGATCCGGGATCCACGGTCAAAACGGGCCGAGAGCGTTCAGAAACCGAAGAATATTCGTTTTCGGTATTCCGTTCGCGGCTTCGTCGGGTTCTTTTCTCATTTCGAACCTTCCAAAAGTTACCTCAACCTTCACTTTTTAATTTATTGGGATATTAAATAATAAAACGGTCATTTTTTTTTTCTCTCTCTCATATCAAATCGCATAAACCTTGTATTGCGAATATATGATTAAAGGAGAAGTCACAAAATAAAAAATGTTGACAATCTACATTTTTCAGAGTTTCACTTTAAGTTTCAAATTTGAATAACCTTTTACAAATAATAAATATTGTTAAATCTGTTATATAAAGGACAGCATAAATGTGGCAAGAAAAAAAAAAAAAAAACCGGCTGACCAAATCTGAAACCTCACTTTTGCACGAAATCATCCGAACACAACTGGAAATCGAAGTGGAAGCCGTTAATGCTGCACATTAAATGCTCTCGATTTTGCAAGATTTTTTGAAGGGTTTTTCCTCGCGCGTTACGGAAGGAAAATTGCCGTCGCGGAGATTTTTGACCCGTTCGATCTCCCGAGCCCCCGAACGGATCACTGCCGCTGACAAGTAAACGAAGAGCGGGTACCTTGATTACGTCTCCGTTAATTGAAGCAACGAATGCATTTTCGATTCCGAACGGAAACGACGCAGATTTGGCGAAGCGAAAATTAGGTTTCGGGGGGGGGGGGGGCGCGAAAGCGAAACGCATGCAGAACGGGGTTTTTTTGCATTTGGGGAACCGGAGGAAAAATTCGGGGCATTTTTTTTTTTTTTTTTCATCCCGAGGTATCCCAGACGTCGACGCCCGAAGCAAGGAGCGCCGGGCGGACAGGAAATTTCTTTTTATTTTCCGAAGCCCATTTCCGGTGCCGATTGATGAAAGCTTTGAGAAAAAAAATTCCCGGAGGATTCGCTCGGGACGGAGAAGAAAAGGCCAACGGGAAATTTGCACTGAAAGGGAATTTTTCTCCCTCCCCCCCCCCTCTCTCTCTCTCTCTCTCTCTCTTTCTCCGGCAGAGCCTTTTCCCATTTACGAATCACCGTTCATAAAGCTTTTCATATTTCATTCTTTCGGATTTTTCTCGGGATGCTGCATGCGAGAGAAGAGAAAGTTCCTCCAGCTGCGGTGCCTTTTTAATCGGGGGACTTTTCTTTTTTTTTTTTTTTTCCCTGCTAAGTGAAAACTGATATCAGAGATGCTTAAAATATTCTCATCCGCGGAATTTCTCCCCGACAGTTTAACCGCATTGCAAACGTTCCATCATGGGCGGCACGGTTCCAGCTCCTTTTTCATTTTTTTTTTTCTTTGGACGTTTAATGACCGCAGTCTCTCGCACTGCAAATTTTTAAATTGTGAAACGTCAAATATTTCACCGCCACGACTGTTTAATACTTGCTCAGCGGGCCCTTTTTTTTTTTTTTTTCGATGCAACTTCCACGCCATGCGGAATTGCATCCTCATCGCGTGATGCAAGCGAATCCGCAATTTGAAAGGATTCCGATCAAAAATGTCCAAATTTTCCATAGGGCAAAGCGAATAAATAAATAAAGAGCTCGCGCCGCAAAGGAAGACGGAGCTTTAAGAAAGTCAAAATTTATTTGTATAATTCGAAAGGCTCTCGGGTACGGGGACCGGCATAGTAAACCGCGAACCGTTGACTGAGGGCCGGCGGAGGAAACCGGATCCGATCGCGACGATCTTTTCTTGAATCGGACTGATTGAAACGAAGAAATCTCATGCGGCGGAGCAGTTTCTGGAACGGAACGAGTTCCGCCCCGGCCCGAAATGGAAACCGTCGAGGTTGCTTTGGCGGAGCCCGCGTTTCGCGATCGGGTGTTGGACGGTTCAAAGCGAAACATTTGAGAGAGAGTCGGAGCCATCGCACGTTGCAGCAGACGAATTTGAACCGGGCGGACGGGAAAGGGAAGAGATTTCGAAGGTTCCGGCGGAGGCGCCCCGGAAAAGATTAACGGTTCACGTTCGGGATTCGGCGGGGGGGGCCTCCACGGGATCCGCTCCGCGTTACACCGTCTGCCGGGTGTACTGCCCTTCGAGGCGAATGTCGGTCGGCGGGAGGCATCCGGAAAACTCTGCGGGCTGGGAGAAAGTGACGCCGTTCCCCGGAAGGAACACCAGGCGGAACTTCGGACCGGGAACGGATTCGATGCGTTCGGAATCAAGGTTCGGGATGGATAACGCAAAAAAGGGGACGGCGCAAAGCGCGAATTTTTCCTCTGTCGTGGGATAAAAATAAAGAAGAAACCCCCGGGACGTGTCGTAAATTAATACATAATCTTAACGAGAACGTCTCTCGCGAATGCAAATCGCGCGGGCTTTATGCCAGGTTTGTTTTTTTTTCCTATTACCATAACCATATTACTCCTTTCCTCGGGAAATCGAGGTGGCGCGGGGATCGTGACAAGGCAAGTGACGCTCCGGAATATCAAATAACGCAGGTCGGGATATTAGCAGGAGTGGAAGGCGAACTGTAAAAACCGTCCGGAAGGCCGGCGACGGCGATGCCCCGGATCGCAGAGGAAAATAAATGGAATTGTCCAGAGCGACGCTTTAATTTGAAATGGAAGGAAAACGGAAGCGTAACGTGCATCGCTGTTGTGCGACGCGGATTTGCGCGCATCGCTTTATGTCAGGTTATTTGTTTAAGATATTCAGCTGTTTTGACAGCCTCGAAGGTCTCGAAACTGATTTAACATTTTTTAAATGTAGTCTCTGGAATTTTCCAGGCAACGGGCAGTTCAACGGGGGTTAGAACTGAAAAAGAAACAGCAACCGGCTGAGGTTACCCTTAAAAATAACCGAAGATCTAAATTGGTTGCAGAAGGTCGTCGCTGCCGCGTATTTGAAAAGATGAATGGCTCACCTGTAAATGAAAAGGAAAAAAAAATTCATGAATATTTACAATGCCACTCGCTTTAGCAGGCAAAAAGTGCAAGTTCGGTTTGAATACAGCAAAAAAGGCGCGGAGCTTTTTTGGGAAGGAAACCGGAGGAGAAAAGCTTCCCGGGAAGATTATTCCATGTCTCCCGGTTTCATTACATTAAAAAAAAAAAAAAAGAAAAACAAAAAAAATCATTTAAGCCGAACGAAGAGGTGTTATCCTCCTGAATAAGTAAACGGATATTCATGGTGTGGAATCGTTTTGAGCTTTTCCAGCGGTCTCTCGAATCGTTTTCGAACCGGAACGATGGAGAAAAACTCTCGCTAATAATCGCGGGAAAGCCGGATCCCGGGAGAGGAGGAAAAACCGAACTGTCGGTTTGTTGGAACAAAATGTACGTTTTGCTCCGTCCCGAACAATGAAATATAATTTTCATCTCGGACCGCCATTCATTCGCCACTCGCGACGCCGCGGACGACGCCGCGAACGTTGAACGCGGCATTCTGGCTTCGCTGCCTTTTTAAGGAATGCGTCCGGGGGATGGTTGATGGGAGGACGTGAGCAACGCAGAAAAGGGAAACGCACGGGGAGGTGTTCTCGGTGTTCGGCATGCGAAAAGCCGTGCGATGCATATTTCATTGGGACCCGAGCAAAACCGAGGAGTCAAGGGAATCCAACCTGGAAGACTTGACCATGGAAAGTAGGTAAGAAAAAGAACTTCGCAAATTACACAAAATTGTGCATTGTCAGTGTCTTAGAGGCCGACACACCGAATCGCGGAACCTTGGCTTTCCGGTGCGTCAGACCTCCGCTTTTGGAAGCAGGCAATCACGATTCCAGCCTTATTGGTCACTCGGGGGCAGAAGGAAACAAAAGGGGGAAAAAAGTCGTCTCGTGGACAAACACAGACAGTCGGACACCACCTGCGTAACCCAAGCGACGCCATAGACCGTAAAACCCAGGCAAATTACCCCCTGGATGAGAAATTATTATTTTTTAATGTTATTTTCTACTGTTTACGCAAGGGAGTCTGTCAATATCATTCAAATGGCCCCGGGACTGGGCGGGGAAAAATGGGAAATGGCAGTTGGCAAGGGACGCGTGCACTGTCGCTGCGTGTATGAACGAACCTGAATATTTTCCGGAATCGGGGAACCGAAGAAAAAACATTTCGAAACTTTAAAAGTCTCCCCGACGTGAATGCAAAACCCACCGCCAAGCATGAAACTTGAGGGGTTGCATTTTTCCCGGTTTTGCAAAACGAACATTTTTCCGGAATGAATCGAAGGTGGGGCTCCGGACAGTTGGAACTGTTTGCGAAGTGTCTCCAGACAATCGCGCCGGGGCTTCCTTCCACTTTCGCGGAAGTTTTTCGTAATCGTATATTCCTGGGCGGTTAAATGAAACGAAAGACATCTTTTTTTTTTCTTTTAAAAAAAAATAGAAAAAAAAAAAAAGGCTGTGGCTTTGGCAATATTGAAACCCAACCTGTCGGGGAAAACTCATTTCCTCTCCGTGCTCCACTCCTCGTCAACAGCTCTCTTACTGTATTTTATATCCGTTTCCTTCCCTTCATCTCTCTCTCTCTCTCTCTCTCTCTCTCTCTCTACACAAATATATTATTACACAAAATTTACTTTTTCTTTTATCCAAACTGGGGGGACCTTTAATATCTCCTTAACTTTTCCGTCTCATGTGATTAGATCCGGATAACAGAAATGTCATTAATCTTCATCTTATGATATGATAGGCGCTTTGGTCATTTAAACTTTTTTTGTTTTCTGGAAATAATACAAAAAGTTTCGCGTCTGGCGTCGCTTCCCCTGAGCAACTCGCTATCGGTTAAGGACAATCGTCCGAAAACATTCCCCAGTTATGGAATGGTGACAGCAATTACACGTTTTGAATTTTTCCATCTTAAATACAGAGAAATATATCGGTTTTAACAAAAAAAAAAAACCGCAATTTTTATGCAGCAAAGCAAAGCAGTGCTTTATGTTAAAGAAATAAAATAAGGTCAGTTTGCCGTTCCATCGCTTCCGACATTAGTGGAAAAATCACGAATAAGATCATAAACAAAGGTTAGGTTATAAACAATGAAAAAGGAGAAATTGATGGTGCGGCAATAAACATGGATCTAAAATATATTATAAGGCTTAAAAACAGAACGGAAATACTGTAGCCATTATACATATTATTAACTGTATCTCTGAAGTAGTTTACAGAATTTATAATAAAACCGTTAATATAAAGCTTCAAAGAGATAAAGCTTTTGAATATAATCAGCTATGCGAGGTAGTGCACCATTTCATAAACATTTAACATCATTTATAGTATAAATGCCTATTCCCGGAGGAGTTCATTTAGGATGAAGATTTTCGATTATCTTTTCGAATATTCTTGATTTCAGATTTTAACTCAGTTGATGCTCGTCGTCTTGCTAAATTTGTCAATATTACCGCGGAATGAGAGTTTTGTGGCAGTGATACACATGAAATATTTGGAATGTAAATGCTGTGAGGTTTTCAGACTCAACATACGGTTATTCATTTGTAGAGAGTGCAATGAATCGGCTGGATATTAACATGACCCGGGTACTGATTTTCAGTATCAGAACGAAAAATGAGATCCTCCATTTTAGAGAAGCACCGAATGAAATCATAAGGTATGAAACGTGCGTTTTCAGATAGCTAATATGGAAAATGAAGGCCGTTTCGTAACATGGTACATGATATTGATATTCCACGAGAGTAAATCTCTTAAACCTGTACGGAGCGTCGAACTCTCGATGCGATTCTTAAATGGCGGGCGGACGATTATTGTGCGTGGTGACAATGATTGTGCAGAAGATGTGCACATCCTCGCGATCTAAAAGCTGGCCGTCAGGTTAGGTCTCGACGCTGTTTTCCGATCCAAGGCCCGCGAAGAAAATGCCAATTCAGACAGTGCCGGGCAACGAGGGAGGAAACTGGATAAGAAAATTCGATTTTCCCGTTGGAGCCACGTACTGCCGGACGCGAGGGAACGGCAGCGTTTTGATGGCAGGGACGAACTGAAATCAATAGATTTTCCCACCTCCAAGACTTGCACCATAAGGTCGACAACTTGATAGACGATTTTTCTCCGGATAATTCCTTCTTTTTCTGGGGTTCGATCTCATCTTGCGATGCTTTCTGGAATCCCGTGATAACTCCTCAAAAATTTTCCCTTTTTTCGAGCCATTATTCATTCCGGCTTTTCCTCGTGCCACCCGCTTTTTTGTTTCCTCGACGAGGGTCAAAATCGCATCCAAAGCTTTGGGTTTCCAAAAACCTGGAGTTCTTCATCACCGATCCCGGGAGCTTCCCCTTTTGAAATTGTCATATTCGGGCTAGGAGGGCCCCCACCACTCAAAGAACGATTCCCTGTTACTTAAGTCATCCTCTCGTGGAGAGCTTCCTCCGATGGCATTCCGATTGACGTTTCTTACGGCGATTCCCGGCACGGGCTGGAACTTTTTAAGGGCGTTGTCCGAAGTAAACCAAGGAAGGGAAAGAGCAAGTGATCTTTCGGTGAGAACAGAGACCAATGCGAAGTGGGTACCAACCCTTCCCGGGGTTGATTTTATCCATCGGTGAAGGATGCTGGGATCCTTAACAGGAAGTTCTGAGCAATAAATTTTGACTTAAACGGATTCGTAAATATTTTTTTGTAGTTTCATCCTTTTAATTTCTTCAGTTTTAATGAGATTCAAAATTAAATTATTTATTATGAATGACATGAAAGAATTAGGAGATACCGTTGGCAAGTACACTTGAGGATCAAATGAATTGCGTGCTGCTGCCCTTATTTCGTTCAATAATCATAGGATTTGTGTTGATTTAAATTCTTTGCTCATCCACTTCACTCTGCCAGCAGCAACTCAATTTTCCTTACTATTGATATAAGAGAAAGCATCGACCTTTTTTTTTTTTTTTTTTTTTTTTTTTTTTTTTTTTTTTTTTAAGCAAATTCGATTTCGAATTGAGGAAGAAGAAAATTTACCGGTTTCGGTTCGCAGGAGCAGAAGAAGGTGGTGGAAACTTTGTTTCTCGCCTCTTGCGCCTATTGCATGAGGGATGCTGCAGGAGGAAAATAAATAATTCAAATTAAATTTCCTTCTTTCGCTTCTCAAAGAAAATCCCTTTTTTTCAGCAGGGCGACATAATGCGTGCAAGGGGCGACATTTTGGCAGGAAAAATTCGACATTCTTGACCTCTGCACCGATTGCCGAACTAATATCGCTGCGATTGCCGATAGCGTTCGATTCTTTCACTTCTCCCGAACCCCGGGATTAAGCCGCATCAAGACGAAAGCCAACAGTTCGCCAGGTACGCGGAAGCGCTTTGTGCAAAGGCGACTGTTTTACGGTTTCTGTTTGAAAGATACCTTCGATCGGGTGAACCCGTCGGAATTTCAAAGCGAGCGAAGCAAGCCGTGGGTTGTTATCAGGTAGCATCGCATATTCCTCCTTCCGATAGAATGCAGTATCAGGAGCTCCGTAAGGTTTCACAAAAACCACTCCGCTGAATATTTTACTTCCAGAAGCAGGAAAACTCCTCTGGGGCATAAAAACCCGCACATTTTGCTATTTCTTCTCTCGCTCTCTTCTTCTTTGAAAGTTTAACTTTATGCGAAGCCTTACTTCCCTCCTTCACGTCTGTGGTCGCTTTTCGTCGTTTACCGGTTCTAAAATCGAACATCGCATATTTATCTATCCTTGCAATGGTTCCTTCGTCAGTTGCTTATTTTCCTCTTTTCCTCGTTTCGTGTCTTTTAATATTTACCCCCGAAAGACCGAGGGGCTTCCTTCCTAACCTAACAAATTCCGACATTTACTTGCGGCATTTTTCTCCCACACTATTTCAAGTTAAATATTTAATCCGAAGGGCAATAAACCCGTTCCCTCTTGCTCGCGTAACTCTCCTGAAAGGCTTCGCATCGTAGGTGTTATTTCCCTCTTGTTCATTAATTTGCCAGACCCTCGTATATATGTCGGGCTCTTAGTGGTGAAAGACAAGTTTTTAAATATCCGTGATTCATAAATATAGAAGAACAATCCCCGAATGATTGATTAGATGGTCGCACCAAGGAGGATTAAGCAACTTGCCGGGGTTCCGGTAAATTTAAACCTTTTGCGGGCGAGGATGGGCGGAAAAGGGCGCTTTCTTGGGAGATATACATTTGAGGTTGCCGTTCATTTTGCCGCATGAATTTTGAAAATCCGACTCTTTCGGATGTCATTAATCATATTAATTAAATTTTTATTTTTCCATTCTTGGGAATTGTTTCCATGTCTGACCTGCTCCCCCGAAAACTTTTGTTCAGTTTTCCCGGATGCACTTGTCCCGCTGACTCTCTTTTCTTCCCTCAGGTTTAGCCACCGCGGCTATTTCATCCGGAGGCCTTCCGGTGTGGCAGGTTGTCTCTTCCTCCGGCTCGAAGCCTCTCGCCGTAAGGGAAGGAGGAGCTGGCTCCCGCGTGCCGATTCGTTCGAAGAATTTGAATGACTTCCATATTTTAGCTGACAAGGGTATGCAAAGATGAGACGCTGTCGGGAACACATTAATGCCAGAAATTGGGTTTCCATCCGAGAAAGAGACGCGAAAGTTCCGCAATGAAACCGCACTTAGAATAGGAAGCTCAATGTTCGATATCGATTCTGACAGTATGGCGCCGTACCGTTGCTCTCTCCACATGTGAATTTTTTGTTATCCAATACGAAATTACAATATATAAACTGAAATTTCAGATTACCAATCCACCACTGCATAATTATTCTGAACCGAATTTGTCAATGTAAATTTGAAAACTTTTCCTTCGCTCATCGCAAATGTTGCGCCTCATTTTTAACCTAATTGCAGTGTATTCATTAAAAAACACCGTCGAGAATATTTAATTCGGCTATACAATCCGTCGTAAAACGGGGAATCGAAAATCAAAATTCCTTGATGTTTTTAGGTTTTTCGGTACGTTTTTTTTTCTTTTTTTGTGTTGTCGATCAAAGAGCTGAATAAAATTTTTTGTCCAAACTCCGATGAGGTTTCAGACTGCGGAACAATATCGGACCATTGGATAAGCCGAATCTTCGGAATTAATGCAATTAGATGAATAGAAGAGGAACTTTTATGCGAGAAATACGTGTATCAGAATATTTTATTTACTGAATATAAATAAGACGTGAGTCCTATATTATTTAATGTCACCCTTTGAATGGTTTAACCCCTTTCCATACCACCCTACCCCCGTTATGCGAGCGCTAGACATATCTTCAGCGTGAGGAAACTGAATTATCCAGACACGCACGCCCTCATGCAGACGTACGCATATGCGTAACCCTTTCAAAAGAAATTCCTTAAAACCGATTCCATTTAGGAGGATTCCGATGAGGTGGGAAACTCCTTTCAGACTCCCGGATTCTTTCTCGGGCGTGACGGGCTTAAATGATATTTAATTTTCGTCTTTTTCTTCAAAGCTTTATTGATGTTAAATGTTAAAGAATCATAATGATATGGGAAAATACATGGAACCTCTGCGCCGACGTACATTGAGCGAGATAACTCGGATAAAAACTCAATTTATAAAGCGTCACCTCTGATTCCATTCGTATTTTCGGATGTTTTGAGCCAAAGCCCGTTCGGGCGAGGAAGGCGAGGATCAAAGAAAATGCGATTTAAGTCGGATATGTAAATGCAAGATTCCGTCGCGGACATTTCGTTTTCTCCGTTTAAGGCTCTGAGGTAAAAGGAAGAAGAAGAAGAAGAAAAAAAAAAAACCGGAGGAAGCGGTTTATAATCCTGAAACACTTGTAATAAGGAAGAGCGGGTAAATAATGGACCGAAAAATGTCACGATTTTCCTTTTAGTTTGCTTATTTTTACGTATCTCGAGGGTCAATTATTTTTTAATTTAATTCCGTTCCCCAACACGGAAAACTGCTAATTAAGCAGGGATTTAAAGCAGTCGGATAAATATTTTTCTTACGAGATTCAGCGGATTTAATAACCCGAATGTCTAATTCAACTAAAACTTTTCAATTTTCGGATTTTGCTTTGGAAACCTGATAGCAGGAAATTGGTGCTTCCTCCGTACCGCTGGGCGAGGGCTTCGACGTCTTTTTCGAAACGCGAACTTGGGTTAATTGCGAGCGGTGCTTTTAATTCGTTAATTTTACTTATGAGAACCAAAAACTTTATGTAATTAAATTACCTTTTGGATTGTTTATGTACCAAGTCTCCATTTCATCATAGCTTCGGTGCAATAATTGCTCGCAAAAATACTCCAGTCGCGCCTTCATGAAAGCACATCGACTTCGAATATTTTAATTGCTATCGGCGAGGATTGGTCGGGAAAGAACAGCAAAATTAAGATGTAAATTGCTAAAATAATAAATTGATAATTTTTTTTTTTTTTTGCAGTCAATTCAGATCGTAAATTTTATGCGTTTAAATAACAAAGTGAAATTTATATGACCTCCGCCCCCCCGCGATCCCCCAAGAGTAGTTGTATCCTTTAATGTCTCATTGAAATTCAAAGAGATCTACATAAAAACTATAAAGTTTGGGACGGTTAGGGGATCGTTTTAGCCGTAAGTTATAGAACTTGAATGTCCAAAGGGAAGGAAAATCTTGTAAAAACGCGGTTCGAGTGCTGCAGCGGATGCTTTTAAAAATTTTGAAAATAAAGTAGATAAATTAAGTGAATTTGGAGAATCGTCCCTTCAGTAGTTTTCCAGAACAATTTCCCGTGGAATCTTCTGTTTGGCTTTCGTATTGTCCCTGGCACAAAAAGGTTTTTTGCTTTAGTGAAATGGAAAAAAAAGTCGGCATCAGTTACATTAACCTCACGGGGAACCACTCTCTCTTCCTCCGGTCTTCTATTATTAAAGCTCTTTCACTCCTCGGCCTTTTTAATTCAATGCTTTTCGCCGTTCACCTTCCTTTTTCTCTTGAAATCTTATTTTGAACCAATTTTTCCTTGCGCCTCGCCTTTCGCCGGAATGCTGTTATTAAACCTTAATTTGAGTTCCAGCAGTGTACGGAAAATGCCTTTGCCTTTTCATCTTACGACGGGGAAGCTTGTTTCGAATCATCTCTGTGTTTATCTAGCTCGGGCGCGGGAGAAATATGAAGGCGGCCGCACTCATTTAACGTAATTTCTACCTTGGTCTTGAGAGAGAACTTTGTCTATCTAAAGTTACAACAAACTTCATGATGTGATGGATTTCGCTCTTCCACTTGCGCCGGTAATCTCGGTTCCATCATCGAAAATAATTTAAGATCCTTCCGGGACGGGCCGATTCATCATCGCCCGTTTTAGGTTCAGCGGCGAACACCTTCCGGACTGCATGAATCTCAGTTGCATAATAATCGAATGATCGAATGTTTTGCTCGGAGCGATCCCGAAACCTGATTCTTTTGCGTTGATATGTTGTTGGAGACAGTTTTTCCGAACCTACGCCCCGAGTTGAGAAAGGCCATGATGCGCATATACGATGTGCGCAGTAAAAAAATTAATTTTTTTTTTCTTTTTTTTAATGAAGATATCGAAGTAACGTGCATAAAATTTCAGACTGGCGAGATGCTCCGCGAAACTTGAAATGAGATGCAATATTCTATGGGGCGAACTTCTTTACGGACGAAGATTTTTATGGAATTCTTATTCTTATTCCCAGTTTATTCGTGGATTTTACAACGGAGAAAAAGATGACATAAAAACTCGGGACTTAATATTTTTTTTTTTTTTTTTTTTAAATGAATCCAAAACAAATCGTCGAACATTTAAATTGATGCCGGTACTTTGGGATAAACTCGAGACGCCATTTTTATGTGAGTTATGCGGGAATTCTGTCGCCAGAAATCCGCCGAAACTCGTAAAAAGAGTTCGACAAACATCTCAATTAAATAACTTTTTTTTTTTTTTTTTTTTTACTTTGTCGAGATTATATCATAAAACACATGGCGCGGAAGGGGCACGAGGGAAAGCATCAAAACTGCGTGGCTGAGATAGCATCGGACTGCGTCGGGCAAGGATTTATCTTCGGGGGGGGCATTTTCCTCGTTTTTCCGCGACTTTTCATTATTTCGAAAAGGACAAAAAAAGCGCAGCCGCTTTCGAATCCGCTCCCGGATTCGAAAGATTTTCCCGGTGATGGAAGACGCGGAAAAAAATAATCGATGAATTTTCCCGGGGCGTGCACGGAGGCATCGGGAACTTTATTAAATCGCCGGGGAGGGGATATTTCACAAGGTTTTTTTTTTTTTTTTTTTTTTTAGTGTTTCTGTCTTATCTAAAATTTTTATTGCAGCATTAAACATAAAATTTCTCCCCCTTTTTTTGATATCGACCAGCAAAAAAACAGAGGATCCAGGGCGAAAATCGGTTTTACAAAGCAAAAGAGCGACGCGAGAACGGGGGGAGAACGACGAAGATTTGCTGTAGTAAAAAAAGGAAAAAAATAAAAATTAAGCAGAAAAGTTTCACGGCTTAGGAAAATTGGAAAATGCTCGGCGCTCGGCGGATCCGATAAAGCGAATCTCGCTTCGACCTTATTAGCCGTTATGTTTATAATTTAGGCGAAACTCAGCTTTCGAAAGGCCCCGGGAAAATTCGCGGGCGGGGAAATTCCCGCTCCGGGAAAATGCATTAAACAAACCCGTGATTTGGCGAAGTTTTAAATTTAAAACTCAGGTGAAATCAAAAAAGAACCCTGTGAACTACCCGAAACCGAATCCGGTTCGAAAGAGCTTTAGCATATCCCATGCATACTGATTATTTTGGGGGCTCGCATCGGAAGCCTCGCACGCAAAACTTGGGTCCCTTTCTCCTCGAAATTAATAATTTAGATTTTGTAACGTGCGCCGAGCGGAATCGCGGGCAGAGCAAAATTTTCAACTCATTTATGAAGGCTCCTTGACGGGGGGGGGGGGGGGGGAAATGGAAAAAAATGTTCTCGCCGAGACCCGGCAAGAAATTCTGGAGCCACGAAAACCCCGTTTTCCTTCCCTCTTTGGGAGCGGGGCAGAGACCGCGGCCTCCGGGGCCGAATTCGAAATGAAGAAAAAAAAAAAAAAGTTAATGGCCAGAGCCCCCGATCAACGAGGGGAAATGTAAATGCCTGGAAAGAAAACGCATACGATAACGAACGCAGCTCGCTTGTGCAGTGCCTTTTCCTGCCGGGACAGTGGTAAGGAGAAGCCCGTTCGCGACCGCAGCACGAAAATTGCCGGACTCTCCCGTGCAAGTAAACGCGTTAGCGAGATTCGGCTCCGATCGAGAGCGGTGACGCATTTCCTTTAACAATCCCGGAACCTCTCGCAACCACGTCAAGGAGCCGAGCTTTTCTTTGCCGCCACGTCGAGCGCCCGGACGAAAACGCGGAAAGTAAAAAAGCGTGGAAAAGATCGGGAAATTGCGGTTAGCGGTAACTTCAGTAATCCGATGTTTAAATAAATAACTGAATGAGGACATCTCTCCAACTTTTTAAGCACCGGGGATCGCGGCAATGCGAAGGTGCGGCCCCGCGCTCTTTCCGAACGTTCCTCGGGCCTCGCCGGTCCCGGTTTTCGTCGAGCCCGAAGAGGGCGGGGTCCAGCCGCCTCAAACGGTAAAAGGGAAATCGGTTTAAGGTTGATGTCCACCGAGGTTTTGCGTACCTGTCGGGAGACGCGATGGAGAAACCGCGTCCGCCCACTATGCGTCGAATTCACTACCGGATGGAGGTTGCACTCTCGTTGGTCAAAAAAAAACCATCAGAAGCACTTTTGAGAAAGTAATGATCGGCTTCCTAATTATGAACGATCGCGGTTGAAGTTCGTCTTGGGTTTTCAAGAGTCATTTTCGTGTCCCGGCGCTCGTCTGCCCCGTCGCTTAGCATGTGCGCACTTTGGTTGTCGCGGCAAATTGGACGTCTCGCCGAAAGTCGAACATGCCCCGGGATCGCGCCGGTATAACCGCGTTCGTTTAAAAGAGATGGAATTGTTTTTAACATCCGAATCTTGTGGAATTATGACGCGCATTTTCGCCGGGCGAATACCCCTAAAAACAGGAGTCACTTCACATGCGAAAACAGGTTTTTGTTTTTAATAAGCGCTTTTGAGGAAAACAGAATAAAAATTTGCAGTATGGGATCCCCGATCACCGTTTGGTATTCTGTCAATTTTTTTGAAAAAGTATGAAGCATAATAATGCTTTTCCGATGTATCGTTTTTTTTTTTTCTAACATTAACATTATTAATTTTCCGCAACTCAAACCATGTGAAGGATGCTTCGCGACGGCAAGCGCCGAAGGTGGAAATGAAGCCGGGATCAAAGTGCGTGAAGTCGGCGTGTTTGATCTGCAAAGGTCTTCGAATTGTGAAGCGAAGGAGGCAGAAGGGTCCGGCAAATGGAAATACCTCCCGCGAAAATGAGAAATGAAAAATCAAAAGGAGTCCGCTCGAAACGGGAGTCGTTCGAGAGCGAGAGGAGAGCCAAAGCTGCTGCCCGACAGGAAACCGCGGCAACTGCAAATAATCGGATTTCTGGAGTATCCATAAAGCAGTCGAAAATATCAGACGCAACCCTTTTTTTATTCATTCTCTTCCGACATTAAATCCTCGCTGTTGTCCAGCGTCCGAATTTTTTTTTTTTTTTCGCCGCCTCCCTTTGATGAGGGTTGAACCGGGTTACAGATCGGAGAGTTAGGCGATTCGGATATAACGTCGAAGAGTTCTTTTTATCCGAAGGTGTTTCCATTCCCGGGAGGTTGTCGGACGGAAACGATAAGGATTTCGGTTTGTTTCTCTCCTGCGAACAAGCGGACGGATTTCGATGGCGCAGCGCCGCACTCGCATGGGAATCATTCGGAAAAATCGCGGTGCAAATTTGCCGCCGCCGAAATTCGGCGTTTCAGGTTTATTTCAAAATTTTCCCCTATTTCCCCGCGTTGCAATGCGCTTTATTTTTAACCCACATTTGGACTTTCGGGCAAGTTTTTGTTGCCGCCGGTGCGGGGCGGCTTCCAACGATTTAGCCTTTGCGTCTCTTGTGTAAGCGAAAAAGCCGGGCGAACCTCCTTCTTTACCTTACGACCGATAATTATTGTGCTACGAGAGAACAGAAGTTTCTAAAATTTATGCCGGTGCAACATGATTTTTCGACTGTTGCCTTCCATCTTCAATCAAGGCTGCGCAGTAATAAATTAGCAGTATTTTACCGACGCTTTTGGCGTTGCTTTTTGAAGCATTGAAATATGAATCGAGCGTGCGACCCTTTCATCCAACGAAAATAGATTTTATATTTATATGCGGTCTCCGGTAAATATCAGTCCAGCGGCGGAATAAAAATGGAGCATAACCAAATCAGCAATTAAACCTAATTGGCGACGTTAGTTGCAGCACAATTTTTTAAATTTCCGTCTTACGCGAGAGAAAAAAGAAGTAGATGACGGTCAACTGCATTTATAACTACATTAACCGTGGTTGGATTTTCAACAAAAGTCGCACGAGCTCGTATTTCAACGGACAGACCCGATGAGCTACATAAAAATGGTCCTCGGAATTCTTTGCCAATTTAATTTGGTAAGAGGGAAAATTAAGCAAATTGAACTTCAGCGAAAGCTATTAAAAAACCTCTTTCTTTTTTCTCCCGGTTATCGTATAATACTGGAAAATGGAAGATTTCAAGTCATTCTCGTAAAGAATTTTGCCCCCTCGCTATTGAGATACCCGCTCGGTCTACTTCTTTATTTTTACTCCACCGAAAAGGCAATTATACTAAATCGCTCCGTTTAAGGCGAGATCAAACTGATATTAGACTATATACAAAGCATTAAGATTTTACTATGGGAATCTTAAACGTTCCTTTGGGTGAAATTACCATCGCACGTTAATGGCTCTTAATCGATTTTTATTTTATGTATTAATCGATTTAATGATTCGGCCGGGAACGGGAATTAAAATAAAAAATTTCAAATAAGGAACTGGGATTATTTCGGTGGGTCGTGCGCGCACAAGTGCGGGGCCGCTGCAGTGAGCGGAAGGAGCTCATTTTCCACGTCCGCGGCCCCCGCGATTCGAGCCAGAACCCACCGAAATCGATGTGGCAGCAGATATCAGACCATTAATTTCGTGATTTCAGAAGTGGTTGGTTATAAATTTGGGCAGCGAGGTCAATTCGATAAAGAACTATTAGCATTATGCATTGAAAAGTCACGCACTGCCACATCCGTTATAACGAGTAAAGCACCAGATGAATGCTGTTTAGCACATTTTTCCTCCATCTTTTGGGGGGGGGGGGGGGGAAAAAGCAAATCGAAGGCCTCCGACACGAAAATAATGAGCGCGTTACTAAAAAAATTCGTCTTCTTTATTTTATTTATTTATTTATTTATTTTTTTATTTGAAAAATTTGAAAGTCATACGATACATACATAAATTTGCAAGCTCCCGAGGAAGAATTTGAATAAATGTGACAGGTCATCTACAGTTGCGTTTGCACTTTCTTAAATGAATGAATATCGGTTCGGACAGCGGAAAGCGGAGAAGGAGATTCGAGTGCCGTGGCATTAGTTAATGTACCGTCAGATTATCGACATATTCTTTTTCGCTCCCCGTCTCTCCTTGGCCCCTTGATCCGCGTCGGAAACATCAATATTCCGTAAAAAAACAATCGAAGACTCTTGGTATTCGCATAACAACGCCGTCCTCCCACAGCCGTTCCTGCTTCGGCATAATCGAACGTGGGAGGAGAAGAATTATGAGTTGCAACAATTTTAACAAATTACACGAATTGAAAGTTCTTTTAGAAAAATGTACATTTCCATCCGGTAATTTGCATTATAAGGAGACGTAAATGGACCGGGGAAAAAGCGCAGAGGAAAACGGATTTTTCGAAAGACGAGGACCTGCTTGGGTGCATTTGCATTGCGTTTAAATTTTGAAATTTTGAGTAGTGCGTGTGGCAAACCGGGGGAGGGGGATGGG